>JAWQFY010000409.1:0-32660 GCA_037055185.1 Capillidium rhysosporum | reverse complement strand
TCAGATGACAAAATTACACAAATTTATCTCGACAATTTACTTAACAAATCTTGACAATTTAATTGAAAATGGGAACAAAGAATAACTCTTTATTCTGTTATTCTCACTCAAGAACTTATGAGTTCAACGTCTTAAAAATGAGTCTAGTATAGCCGCAAGTGCTAAACAACAAAGAACTTTACCTTGTCAACGTATAACAAATCACGACTACTGTCGACTCGAATCACCAAAAAAATACGTCAAACTTACCGAATCGCTCACAAAGCTGACATCGCTACGCCATGGTAAGACATTCTTATTCGTTTCTTGTTTTTGTTTTATTTTTATTTTTCTGTTTTGTTGGAGACGTGAAGGCCGTTCGAAATCGTGGATGCCCTTGTCTCCTTGCCCAAATCCTATACATTGGATTTAGTTGCCTTTTTGCTACCGGTTAGTTCGCGGTTATTGCGGCCGTCGCTACCCGTAACCTGGACTACATACGAATGCATGTTGATTTTGCCACCAAATCTCCGCTGATCTTGCTCACCTACATTGCTTACTGGGTATTCACGTTTGTCGCTTCTATGATCAACAATGAAGTCAATCTCACTCTGTTGCCATTTACTAACTTCTTTGTACGAATGCTCATATTTGTTGCCACCTCTGCATTGTGGTATTTTGTACCGCACAATGTAAAGATTGCCACTAGTGTCACACCAAAGACCAAATGTCACAATAAATATAAATATATAAAAATTATAATATTAAAATTTATATCTAAATTAAAAATTAAACTATATTTTTTTATAATTAGTTTATAAAGCTTTTTTTAAAATATTTTTTAAGTTATTATATATATATTTTTAAATAATATAATTTTATAATAAATATATATTTAAAAAAAAATAAAATTAAAGGAAAAAATAATTAAAAAAAAAAAGTTTAATTAATAGTAGTAAAAAATATAGCTTTATTAATAAATAAATTTATTAATAATAAAGTTAGCTATTAAAGCTATATTTTAGTAGTATAAAAAATGCTTAATATATTAAAAGTAAAACTTTTAATATCTAAAATAATTTTTATATTTATATTTTTATAGCTATATTATAAATATATTATATATATTTAAATAGTTTTATTTTAAGTTTTTTTAAAAAGTTTATTTAAAAAAATATTAAGTTATTATAATATATAGCTTTAATATATAATAGTAAAACTACTTTTTATACTACTTTAATAATAAATTTTATATTAAAGTTTTATAAATTAAGTATATAAAATACTAGCTTTAAGCTTTATAACTAGTTTTTTATATAGTAAAAATTTATATACAGCTTTACTTAATAAAGCTATATAGTTTAAACTATAATTTAATTAAAAATATTTAAATATTTTCTAAGTTTACTTAATGGTAGCTAAAAAAATTTACTAAAAGTATATAAATATGCTTTTTTATATAGTATAAAAGTATAATACTAATTAAGCTAAAATAAAAAAACTTATAAAAAGTTATAAAAAGTTTTAAGTTTAAGCTAGCTAAATTACTAAATAAAAAAGTATTAAACAAAATTTAAGCTTATTTTGCTTAATAATTATAATAAATAAATAATACTAATAAATACTAATAAAAATAAAAATTTAATAATATTATATTTAATTTTTTATAAATCTATTTTTAACTAAAGCTACTAAATTAGAAAAATAGTACTATATTATTAAAGTTTAAACTAAACTTTATATAATTTTTTATAATTTTTTTTTTAGTTATTTAAGTAGCTATAATTGTTAAATTGCCAACTAATTCCAAAAAATAAAATAAAATCTTTAAAAGTATAAAGTTATATAAATTTAGCTTTTATATTATTTTAATTTTAATAAAGCAGTTAAGTATCTTAATAAATAATTAACTTAGGTTTAAATAAACTGGATTAGTAAAAATGAAAAGTAAAAAATAGTAATAATAACTACTATAAAGTAGAATATTTAATAAAAAAGCTATATAAAAAAAGTAATCTATATAAAGTTAAGTAGCTATAATTTCTAATAATTTTTTTTCCAGCTTAAATTACTAAATATTAAACTTTAAAAATTAAAAAGTAGTAATAAAATAACTAGTTTAGTACTTATTAAACTAAGTAAATTAAATATTAAAATTAAACTTAAATATAATTACTTAGTATTTTAAATAGATAAGGTTATATTTAATTTTTTTCTAATTTTATTTTTAATTATAAGTAATAAAGCTATAAATGGATAAAAGTTAATATAAATATATATAATAATATTAATAACTAAGATTAAAATTTTTAGTAAAAATAATTTTACTTTTTTCTAATTACTTTATTTAGCTTACTAAATAATAAGATACTTTTAAAAATAAACTACTATTTTAATCTAAATTTATTTTAACTAAATAAGCAATTAACTACTTTCAAAAGTAGCTAATTTTAATTTTAAAAATTAAAAATAAATAATTTAAGCTAATAAAATTAGCTAAAAAGAAACACTTTTAATTGTATTTATTTATTTATTATAAAGTAAAAATTATATAATAATTAGTATACTTTACTAAAAGTTATTAAAATTTTAAAAGTAAACATTATTTTTAAAAATACTATATATTTTTAAAATTTTATATATTAGTATAATATTAGCATATTTATATATTAAAAAAAAACTAAAGTTTATAGCTTATTTTATTATAAAAGTAAGTTAATAGTTATAAAAATTACTATAATTAAATATATATTAAAGAATAATAATATAGTTAATAATATAGCTAAAGCTATTAAATATTTTTAAAAGTATATAATTTATAAAATTTTATTTTTATTTTTTTATAGATTTTAAGTATTAATAAAATTAGGTAGTTTTTAAGTTTTATAAAATAGTATATAATTAAAATAGTTTGAAAAAAATAATTATTATAGCTTAAAAATATACTTTTTAAATATACTAACTATTTAAATAGTAAAATTTAAACTTATAAATATAAATTTAATAAGTAAAATATTAGAAATAAGAATTATATATATTAAGTTAATTAAAATTATAAATTTAACTATATAGTAAATTATAACTTATACTAATTTAATAGCTTTAAAGTTAATATTTAAAAAATGCTTAATATATATAGAAATTTATATTTAGTATATATAAAAAATAATTTTTATACTAATGTTTATATAAATTTACTTAAATAAATTTATTCTAAGTTTTTCTAAAAAGTTTGTTTAAAAAATTATTAAGCTATTTTAATATATAAATTTACTACTTTTTATACTACTATAATAATTAAAAATTATATTAAAATACTAATTTTGAAAATTTTAACTAGCTTATATATAGCCTAAAATTTAATTTAATTAAAAATACCTAAATAATGCTAAAAAAAAAGTTTATTAAAATTGTTCTTTACTAGAAAATACTAGTAAAACTAACTTAAAAAAACTTTTAAATAGCTATAAAAAATATCTAAATAAATTAGTTAAAGCTTAAAGCTATATAATTAGAAATTAAAAAGGTATTTTAATATATATATATATATTAAAGTTATTATAATAAATTTTATTATTATTTAAGTTTTATTTAAATTTTTAAATATGGTTTAATATATCTAAATTTAAAAAAGTATAATACTTTTAAAAGTAGCTACTTATTTATTTATTTATTTAAAAAAATAGCTAAAAAAGTAATAGTAAAAGGTTAAAATTAATATATTTAAGTTTAAATATTAATATATTTTACAAAATAAAAAATAAACTAAAGTTAATATAAAATTAAACATTTAATTAAAACTTTTATTTTTATATATTATTTTTTTTTAAAGTTTTATAAACTTTTTAAGATCAAGTTTAAAAATTTAAGTTTTTAAAATTTTTATAAGAATTACATTATTAATAATAGATAAAATAGTAATATTACTTATTATACTTTAGTTATTATATTAGCTAAATAAATAGATAAAGCTATTTTAAAATAGTTTATTATATAAATTTTAAATATTTATTTAGTTTTACTTTAAATTTTTGTTAATTAAAAACAATAGCATTTTTTATTTAAAAGTAACTTTTTATTATTTTAAATAATATATTAAGATAATATACTACTATATAATATAGCTATATAATTAATAACTATATTTTAAATATTAAATATTTAACTTTTACTTATAAAATGTACTTTAAAAATAAGAAAATATAAATATTTATATAAATTTATAAATTTTAAATAAATAGTAAAAATATTATATATAAAAAATTTACTAAAATAATTATATTTTAAATTTTATAAAAGGTTATTTAAAGTATTGTTAAGCTATTCTAATATATTACATATATAGCTTTTATCTTTTATACTACTATAATAACTAGAAACTATATTTAAAATACTATAATTAAGTCTTTTAACTAATATAAAAATATAATATTTACTTTTTATATAGTAATAAATTAGATATATAGATTTTAACTTGATAGAAGATATTTAAAATTTATATTTTACTTTTTTTATACTTTTATATTAAGTATATCTAATATAAAAGTATAGTATTTATAAAATATTTTAGTTTATAAATTAAATAATTTTTGGCTATTTATATTAGATATAATTTATAACAAAGTCAGTATTATAATAATAATATATAATAATAGAAGCTAATATTATTTATTAAAAATAATTAAATAGTTTAATAATAAGTTTAATAGTAATAAATTAAATATTAATATACTATATATATCTAAAATGAATATATTATAAGATAGTATATTACTTTTTAAAGTAGCTATTATATATTTATAAATAGTTGTTTTATTAAACTTATTAATATTATTATTATACTTTATTCTTAAAATTCAATTTTACTTATTTTATAATTTAAGTTTATATAATATATTACATTATCTAAAAGTATATAACATATTGTTTTATATTTATAATTCTATACTAACTTAATAACTTTGTTATATAATTTAATAATTATCAGATTCACATCTATTAAATATTATTATTGATAATTATATATTATTCAATTTTGGTTATATATATGTAATATAATTTTGGTATCCACCTGACCATTTCTGTAATTAAATGAATAAAAACTAATAAGTATGCATTTAAAAATAAAAATTTGCTAGCATAGATAAAATTTACCAGTTTAGCAAATGTGTTACTTAGGCTTGTTTATAAAATTTCAATATACTTTTTTACCACCATTTCTTACTACAAATATTATAAACTGACTATGCAGCATTTGCTATATATTATAAATGAGTATGTAATAATTTACGTATTTCTAAAGTTGATTTAGCAACTGAATGCTTAAGTTTATGATTTTCATTTAGCTGTACATTATGATAAAATATTGAAAAATTTAGTCAGTATTTCCTAATATACACCATTTCCAATACTTTGTTTTACGGCTAAATATTAACAAGAAATTTATATCCGTATTAAAATTGAATGTATAGAAAAATACTTTGAAATATCACGATCACCTGAGCTGTTCCTATATAACTTGTAAAACATTTCTAATGAATGAAATTTAAATTTTAGTTTGATACTTCTGGGCGTAAGATTACTGTGCTTGCTAAGTATCGCCGCGAAGGATTGCGAGGTTTGGTACAAATATAAAATTTAGAATTGGAGGCGGGAATCGAAGTTATTTGATAAGATTGGCTCGGAATTTTTAGCTTTGGTACAAATTTTGATTTCAAATTTCTGTCTGCAATTTTCCATGTTGTATTAGGAAAGTAAATGTTTTTGATTAAAAATATTACATATCGAAGCCTATTACTTTCTTAACAAGTTTAGCTTTTATCCAGAATATACTTTAGTGCCCTTCAAAATACAGTTCTTTACTAAAGGTTTAGGCAGAACCAAGCTCTTCCATACAAACTAAAAATTTTGATAGAAAAGTTTTTAAAAATAGAAACATATAACTCAAGTGTACAAAATATTCATCTCATTAAATAATAAAATAACTTATTCTTATAACAAAGCAATGTAATTAGATGCTTGCGTACCACGCTACATCATTTGAATATTTGTAAGTTTCTCAAGCCTGATTTAATACACGATAAAATATATAAAGTGGTTCAATGGACCCAAATGATATTTTTTATTCTTGATTTTTTTAAATTTTTAGCATTTCGTAGCATTTGATTTGCCACCTACTATCATACTTGTTTCATCTACTCTTAAATCGCTACTGAAACCTACCAATTAGCTTTAAGTACCTTCAAATAATTAACTACGTTGATTGGACTCGGATTTAACTAAACTAGCTAAACTAAAACTTTTCAACTGGTAAAGATAAATCCAACTTAAAACAGTTTATTTCCAATTCCATTATTTTCCCTTACTTCTCACCCTCTTTCAATCAAACTACTTCCCATACAACTCTACTTTACTTTTAACCTTGACCGTTAGTTAGAGTTTTTTGAGATTACTGTGAAATTTTCATTTAAATAGCATACTTCACATCAGCAAATTTTCAATAAACAATTTTCATTTTAATACTGTGCAAAAGCATAAGTGAAATAACAACATACAAACGAGTATCCAGTTCTATCAGCAAAACAGTACTTATCACTAAAAGTTTACTTACTTACCACGCCTATACAGCTTTTACCTCCCTTTTCGCCAATTCTGATTAAATAATCAAGCATGTCTTTCAACGACGAAATCTGTACCCTATTTGTAGTAGGCTTCCCCAATGACTTTACCGAGCGTGAATTTAACAACATGTTTCTGTTTGCTAGTGGGTTTGAAGCCGCTTCCCTTAAACCACAGGAACACTGCCAACACGATGTAGATAGCTCCGAACGTCCATGTCAAAATTGTCTCACTTTTAAACAACAGACCATCGGTTTTGTAAAGTTTATCAACCGCACTGAAGCAGTAAAAGCTCAACAATTTCTCAACGGTAAAGCAGCTGACCTTGAAAAGCAATATATTTTAAAGGTGGAATTTGCTAAAAAGAATTTACATGTTAAACGTCAAACTCCAGTAGTTCGTCGTGAAACCCCAGCACCGATCGATGTATCCTTGTGTTCGGGTATGTATGATGCACAGCCCAGTGATATGAATGATTGTGATAACGCCCTTACTCCTGCCTCTACTGGTTCGTTCGAGTCCAAAGAGAATCCGTCTAGCTCAAGTGAAAACTTAGATAAATCGTGGGAAGCTTTTGTTGACAAACTTGTAGTTTCTCCTGATGCTTTCCCACCCGAGACTGAAATTGATTTCTCTTGGCCACTCCACCCCAACACCAACAAAACTTTAAATTCAGTTCCTAAAGCACCTTTCGATTTACACCTTGCTTTGAGCAGCAACCCCTGTAAGGATATTTCCGGTGTTTTCAAAAATTCGAACCACAGTGATCGCGTAAAGAAGAGCTTGGATGACCTATTAAGATACCCACAGATTATCCCAACTTCAGTAGCTTCGGCTCATGTCACTCCTATATCTACGCCTACTGAACCTTGCTTCGATACTAACTTGAGAACCACTCGTTTCTCGCCATTCTCGGCTCTCCCTTCACCTACCAACAACACTTTTGGCGATAGAAATCAGGCTTCAAACTTCAATAACAATAAGTTGACTGGCCTCAACTTTAACGCATCAATCCCAACTCCAACTTCGACATTCTCTCCTTTCGGTAACACACCAAGTTCATTCTCCACTCGCCGACCTGCCACCGCTTCTTCAGTAGCACCCATATCGGTACCATCCACTGGCCCCACTCCCCCTAATGCTGACTGTAACCCACCCTGCAACACGCTTTACGTTGGAAACCTCCCACCACATGCCAATGAAGAGGAACTCCGTTCCATATTCAACGCCTGTCACGGATACAAGCGTCTGTGTGTTCGATACAAAGCTGGAGCTTACCCTCGCACCGGTCCTATGTGTTTCGTAGAGTTTGAAGACGAGTTCGATGCCTCCGAAGCTATGGCAGCTAAGAATGGTACCATGCTATCCAACTCTGAGAAGGGTGGGATTCGTCTCTCTTTCTCTAAGAACCCACTAGGTGTGAGACGCCAACCTCCCCCAACCGCCGACTCTACCTCCACTACTTTCGGACAGACTTCCATTCGTAACCAAGCCTACCTCACCAATTCTAAAGCTTTCCCATCTTACTCTAACCCCTCAACACCCATGTCAGCCCACCCCATATCTTCAGCTCTCCGCGAAAAGATTCAAACCCAATGGGCCTAATTTTATTTTCCTTAAAATTTAAATAACATATTTACTTAGCACATCAAGCCTTACTTTTAATTCGTATATGCCTCTCTAAATAATTTTTCGCACGTATATCTCTTCTGACATTAAACATCAACTGCTTTTTGTTAAAATTATATATTTAGTTTTAATTTTTCTTTTTTTCTCGATTCAATCCTCTTTTGGGTTGTTGAATTAGCAAATTTTGGTGGTTTACCCGAAATGTTTGGAATAAGCAAAGATTGTTTTATGAGCCAATTTTAGTAAATCTAAAATCAACCAATTCGGCTCAAAATTACAGTTCGTTTTCCCCAAAAACATCCTTGGTAAAAAGGCTAACTTTGACAGCCCTAAACAAAATAAGATCAACTTTTACAAAATACTAAAATTCAAAATTAGAATAAATATTTGTAGTAATTTAAATTTTAGTTTATATTTATTTTAGGATTTAACTCTTGCAATACTATTAATATAGCTCTGGTCAAACGCATTCTATGTAACACAATTTAACCCTCCTACATCCACTATTAATTGGATATTTAGTTCAGATAAAACTTATTATCCTATAATGGAATTATTTGTTTCATCATGTAATTAACTTTTATGCCAAAAAATATCGATTTGTATTAGTGAATTGAAAATATTTATAATTTGCTAAACTGTATGTTTGTACATATTTAACTTTATTTTTATTGGATAGGTTTTAGCTCAAAGATATTTAAATGAGAGCTAAAATTTTTTAAAATACGATATTTATTTATTCAAGCAAATTAAATTTACTTTAGTAGCAAATTAACTTTAAAAGTTATTTCAAGCTTATATTGCTTTAAGAAGTATTGTTATTTTTATTAATAATAAGAAAATGTATTTTTAAGAATAAATCTGTTATTTTAGCTAGGTGGTATTGTTTAATGGGTAACTATATAAGCTATCCAGTTAGTAAATACAGATTCAATTTTCTTTATGGGCAATTTTGTTGTTGTTAAGTAAAAGTTAGTTAAAATCAGTATATTTTTAGTATATATATATTTTCTAATAAAATTTGTATGATTTTTTGCTAACAAAATTTTAAGAATTTATTACTTACTTATATCTCCTATTTATAATCTATTAAAAATAAGTTAGCACTTTTTTATATTTTTCTTATTTTTATTATCATCTGACTTTAATTATAAATAAATATTATTGCTAATTGTTTTATAGTTAAGCTTTAAAAAAATAAATTTATTTTATATTAAGATAAAAGTTAAAAATAATTAATTAATTTTAATTAATTTTTAATATATTATTTTAAATTTCTTTTATTTATAAAGGATATTTTATAAATATATAAATTTATTTAATATAAATAAATATAGAATTATATAGTAGTTATATATATTTTATTAGCTAAATTAATATATATATAGTATTTTAAAAATTACAATAATAATGCTTAATATAAATTAACTATATATATATATATATAATAAATATTAATATAATAGTATTTTTTAAAATACTAAAAATATTAAGTTAATATTTATAATCTAAGAATTTAATAAATTCTTTTTTATAATTTTAACTATATAGTAATTAGTAATATATTAGTATATATTATTAAAATTAGATAAAAGAAAAAAAAGTATAAGTAAATATATAAATAGCAAGTAATTTAAATTTTTAAATTTTTAATATATAAAAATATATAGATAACATATTTATTTAAATTTTAATAAAGTATACTTAATATAAATAATTATAAAAAAAAATAAAAATTGCATTTTTTGACTAAATTTTATATATAATTACTTATTAAGTTATACTATTTATTTGCTTTTTTTAAATTTAAAACTTTTAATTAATTTAATTTTTTTTAAACTAAACTTTAGATTTTATTAATAAATAATTAAAAAAGAATAAAACAATAAAAATGTAGTTTTTTTAAAAACTTTAAAATATAATTATTAATTTATACCTTTTTTATTATTATAATATTTTTGAAAAATAATATAAATTAAATAAAATAAATTAAAAAGATTTTTATAATATTATAAATAGTTATTTATATTAAAGCTAACTTATAATAATATTATTTATTAAAATCTTTTTAAATTTTTACTTAAATACTACTTTTTATCATAATAAAGTATTAAACTATATTTATTTTAAATTTAATATTATTTATAACTATAATAAAAAAATAATTTAGAAAAAATCCTTTTTATATTTTTAACTTTAAAAGTTTATAATTATAAATATTTTTTAAATTTACTTTATTTTAAATAATTAAATAATTAAAATTAAAATATATAAGCTATTTTAAGCTTAAACTATATATAAAATATATTAACTTTTTAGTAATAATAATTTACACTTATATAACTTAAAAAATATTAAATTAATTTACTAATTTTTATTTTAATTAAATAATTTAATTTACTTTATTTATAAATTATATTATATATTTTTAATTTTCTATAATTTACTATTTAATAAATTTTAAACTAATAACTATTACTAATATATTATTAATTATATAGTAATTTTTTAGTTTTTAATTAACTTTTATCTAACTTTTATTTAAACTTTTTTATCTCTTTATTTAGGCTAATTTCTTTTTTAAATTTAAAGTTTAATTTATTACTAAATTTATTATTTATAATTATTTTTAATAATTGTTTTTTAAATTTTAAACTTTAATTAAATCAATTTAGTTATAAAAAAAGTTAAATAAAAGTAGTACTTTATTTTTTTTCTTTTTTACTAGAATATTTACTAAGCTAAATAAAGTAAATATTTTACTAATTATTTTTAATAGTAATAAATAGCTAAATTATTATAAATATAAATATTATTACTACTCAATTCTATAGTTTAAAATAAGTTAAATAGCTAAATAAAGTTAAAAAAAGCTAAGTAAAAATAAAGATAACTTAATTTAAATAAAATATTATTAATAGTATATTTTTATACTTTTATTAATATAAAGTAGATTAAAAAATATTATTAAATAAGTAATAGTAGTAAATAAAAAAATATATAATTTTTTAAAAGTAGATACTTATTAATAAGATATAATATATTTTATAAAAAAAATAGTATATAGAATTTTTTTTTAATTATATCTAAGTAAAAGTTAAAATAATTTTAATAGTATAAAATTATTATTAAAGTAAAAGCATTTATTTATAAAATTTAAGATTTTTATATTTTGTTTTAGATTTTATATAAGTTTTTATTATTATTTTTTATATTTAATATATTTTTAGTTATTTATATATTTAGTTTGATTTTAGTCTTACTAAAATTAAATGTAAAAATTTATAAAGTTAATTTTAAACTTTATAATAATTTTTAGCTTTAGTTTTAAGTTACTTTTTCAACTAGATATTTAATTTATTTAACTAAAAGATAGAGTATTTAATAATAATATTTTAAGTTAAACATTTTTTTTACTTTATATTTACTATTATTGTTTAGTTATTTAGATTGATTATAATTAATTTATTAGTTTAAAAAGTTAGTTTATAGAATTTTGTAAATTTTAATCTATAAAATACTAAGTGTATTTTTATTTATAAGAATACTTTAAGTTTAAATATAGCTAAATTTATAACTTTTATAATTTTAAATAGTTTTATTTTTTTATTATATAGCTTTTTTTATTTTTTAAAATTAGTAAGTATTTTATATTAAGTAGTACTTTATTTTTATTTTTTTTACTATTTATTTTTAATATATAAGGTTTAGTAAAATTATAATATATAAAAGCTAGCAAATTAATAAATATTTTTTTAAAAATATTAAAACTTTTTTCTATTACTATATTATAAATAAATAGTTTAATTATTTTTATTAAGTTTATTAGCTTAGCTATAATTTTAAAATAGTTTTTTTTTATAAAATATTAAAAGTAGTTTACTAAACTTAGTAATTTTTAAATTTACTTTTTAGTTTTAAATATAAGCTAATTAGCTATAGTTTTTTTCTTTTTTCTAAAATTTATATATCTTTAAAGTTAATTATAAAGCTTAAATATTTAATTTTAATAATATATATTAGAATTTTTTTAGTTAATATATAATTTATTCTTTTATAATATTATAGAAGCCTTTTTTACTTATTATTAATATTTTTTTAAGCATTAGTAATAAATTAATATATTATTTATATAGATAATAAATTATTTTAAAGTATTTTCTAAGTAGATTATTAAGTATTTATTAGAATATTACTAAAATATTTATTAAACTAAAAGATATTATTATATATTTATAGTATTTATAATTATTTTTATATATAGTTTTTTATTATTTACTTAGTATTATTTAAATCAAGTAGTATGCTTTTTTTAGATTAATTTAATTTTTTTTTTAACATTATTAAGTTTTAATATAATTTAAATAATATTTAAAAATGTATAGCAGTTTTTTATTGTAATATTATTTAACTTTTTATAGTTAATATATAGTTTAAATTAGCTTTTTTTTTTAAAATAGAAATAATATATAGGCTAATAAAAATAAAAATAATTTTTTTTTCTAACTATTTTTTTAAATATTTAGATTTTTAGGTTATTAAATAAATATTATTATATAATAGTTATTTTTCTTTAATTAAAGAAATTATATAGTTATATTTTATAAAATTAATAAAATATGATTCTTCTAAAATAATATATTAAGCATTTCTTAGTATTTAATATTTTTAGTAATAAAAAATCAAGCTTTATATTTTAATTTATTAATTTTAAAGTTTATTTTTATAAACTTAAGTATTTTTAAAGATTTTTTAGTTATAATGCTAAGTTAAAAGTAGTAATAATAGTTGATTTTACTAGTAGAAAAACTTAATTTAGGTATAATAGATACTTATATAGTTAACTAAATCTAGGCTTAACTATTTATATATTAAATAAATAAAGTAGTTTATATAAAATAGAAATAGAAAATAGAATAAATAACTTATAATTTTAGATAAAAGGTCTAATATTTTAATAAAAAACTCTAATATAAAATTAATAAAGCTAGTAAAATTAAATTAATAGTAAGTTATTTATTAAATAAAGTTGTAATTAAAATAATAAGTAAAGCTTTAACTTTATTTTTCAGTTCTTTTTAAATATTTTTCATTAATTACTAAATATAACTAAGTTATACTAAGTTTTATCTCTAATTATAAATTATTATACTAAATAATACTTAGTAAAAATATAACTATAAATTAGTTTATACTAAATAGTATTTAGTAGAATAAGATTTTTATTTTTTATTTTTTTATAATTATTTAATAAAAATTTTGGCTTTTTTTTAATATATAAATATATTAATATTATAATAATATTTTATTAAAATTTTAGCATATATTTTTTATATTATTATAGTAATAAACTTTAAAAAATTATAAATAATAGCTAAAATATATATACTTTAATTGTATTTATATATAATAAATATTAAATAAAATATTTTATAATTTATAAACTTTAAAATTTTAGCTTTTTAAAATTATCTTTAATTTTTAAATTAAAAGTTATCTATTATTAAAAGTAGTTAATTATTTATTTAATAATTATTTTAATATTTTTAAATTTAAGTTTATTTTATTATTTAAATAAAATGTATTTAATTAAATTTATTATTTAGATTTTATAATATATAGTTTAAAATATTATACTAAAGTTAATATTTAAGTTATAAAATATAATATAATATAATAATAAAATAGTTATAAATATATATTATAATATTAATATAAAATTTACATTATTATTAAAAAGTAATATAATAGCAATAATAATTTAATAGATAATTATACTAATAAAAATATTTAAACTACTTTTAGTAAATTTAATTAGTTTATAAATATATAAAAGTTGATTTATAATATAAATAATAAAGAAATTAAACTTTTTAATAGCAAATATTTGTAAAAAGTATAAGTAAAATATTTTAATAAAAAGATAATAATTTTTTTATAGAATATAGCTTTAATATAAATAAAAGTATATAAAATAACTAAAATAACAATAATATAAAATATACAATTATTAAAATTTATTGGAAAAGTTTTATAAATAAGGTTTATATATATAATAATAATAAAGTTATTTATAATTAATAAATATTATTTATTTAAGCTTTATTAGCTTATTTCAAACTTTTTTTATAAATTAATCTTAATAATATTAAGTTTTAAATAAAAATAATAAAATAAATTGTTTTATTATTATTGTTAGTTTATTTAATTATTTTAAAGCTTATTAGCTTATTTTAATTTATTATTAGTAAATTATAAAAGAAATATAGAAAAAAAATATTTGAAATTTAAAAATAAGCTATAACTATAGATTTATTAAAATATAAATATTATAAGTTTACTATAATATTTATTATATACTTAAAATAAATAATTATTATATCTTTATTAAGTAGCTAATTTAAAAGTAAGTAATTTACTTAATTAAAAACTTAAATAAAAGCAAGTATTTTAGCTATTTAAAAACTTAATTTAAAAGTAAATATATAAGTTTTAATATATAATTAAGTTAGTATTTGATATTTTAGCTTAATTATACTTTAAAATTTAAAAAATATACTATAATAATAATAATAAATGTATAAATTTTTATTTAAGATAAAAAGGTGTATTTTAATAATAAAATTAATAATTTACTTATAAAATATTAGGTAAACTTAAAAAAATAATATAACTAGTTTACTTAGAAAGTTGCTTAATAAATAAATTTATAATAAATATTATTTTAGTAATATATTAAATTATTAGCAAGTTATTTATTAAATAAAATAAACTAATATAATAATAATAAAGCTATAATAGTTATAAAGTATTTTAAAATTAAGCTTATATTAAAAAATAAGATAGTTATATTATTAGAGTATTTTAAATAGTAGCTTATTTTAATAATAAATTTATATTAACTAACTTTTATTATGAAAAAAATTAGTTTATATTAAAGTTTTAATACTATTAAAAAAATTAATATTAATGCAAAATTAGAGTAATAAAGATTTAAGTTTATTTTATAGTAATAATATTTAAATAAAAGTATATTATATTTTAAAATTTAATAATTAGCTATATAAGTATATATAATAAATATTATTATTAAATTAAAAAGTTTAATAAATTATTATTACTTTGCTTAAATAATTTTTAGTAAATTTTATTAAAATATGATTAAAAGTTATAATAATTTTATTATTTTATTATTTTAGTTAAGCTTTTTTAATAAAATTAATTTTTAAAAAAACTAAAAGCTATATAAGTTTTAAATTAAAAAAATAGCTAGTTTAGCTATAATATATAATTAAAATACTATATAAAATTATTTATTTAATTATTATTAAAAAACTAATTACTTTTTTTTAATTTAATAAAAAATCAGTATTATAAAATAATTTATATTACTTTTTTAATTTTTTATTTTAAATATTAATAAAAATTTTATTACTACTAAAATTTTTAAAAAAGCTTTATAAATATTTAAAAAACATTTATAAAATAATATATTAACTTTAAGCCTAAAATTTAAATAAAATCTTTTTATTTAGCTACTTTAATTATACTTTTTATTTATTACTATTTTATTTTTTTATTAATTTAAATTAAAATTTTATTATTTTAACTAAAATTAATAAATTTAGAAATTCTAATAATAAAAATAATTTTTATTTTTATTTAAATAAGGAATTTAAATAATAGTTTTAGTTATAATAATAAGTTTTGGCTTTTAAATAATTATTTTCTTTTATACTAAAAATTTTATATATATTATACTTTATTTAAATAGTTTTTAATAGTATGATTTTTTAAATAGCTAGCTTTTATAACTTTTTTTTATAAAATAGCTATTTACTTAAAAATATTAGTATTATAGCTAAAATAAATATTATAATTTTAAAAATTAAAATTAAAATTTTTATATAAAACACTTTTATTTTAAAATTTATTATAAAATAATACTAGTATTTATTATTTTAGTAAAAATAAAAAATATATAAAGGTTTAAAAAAATAGATATGAATAAAGCTTAATTTAATAAACTAAGTAATAAAGCTTATAATAGTATAATTTATATATTTATACTAAAATTAAAAAGGTTTAAATAATAATAAAAACTAAATTAAAATAGTTAAAATTTATTATTATTAAAAAGTAGAGTAAACTTAGTAAGAACATTTTTTGATAAGTTAAAATTAATTAAAAACTAAGCTTTTATATAAAGTTTAAAAACTAATTTATTTAAAATTATTATATTTAAATATATTAATAATATATTATATTAAATAAATAATAATAATTAAAAACTTATTACTATAAAATAATTTAAGTATTAATATTCAAAAATCATTTTTTAATTAACTACTACATTAAATTATCTATTTAGTTATATTATTAGCCTAGTTTTATTTATACTACTATACTATTAGCTATCTTTTAAGCTTAATTAAAATTATAATTATTCTAGTTTTTATTTAATTTTTATTTAATTTTAGCACTTATTATTATAAAATTAAAAAAATATATATTATTTTTCCTTTATTAAAATTGCTTTTTTAATATAGTATATTATAAAAAATACATTATAATTAGATTTAGAATTTTATTTATATTAGTAAGTATAGTATAATTTTTTAGCTTTTAGTTAATTTTTATAATATAAATATTAAATAAATTATTTTTCAAGATAAAAATATAATATTTTTAGCTTTAGCTTAAGGCTAAATTCAATATATATAGTTAAATATTTTTTAAGTATATAAACAAAAAGTATAGTTAATTTCTTAATAATTATTTGATTTTGGTTAAAAAGCTTCATTAAATATCAGCTTATAATTTGTATTTATTTTAATACATTTAGTTCAACTTATATATATTAATTTATTATAAGAATACGTTTATTTTTTTAAAAGTGCTACCTATTCTGAACTCATAAAGCTATTTTTTATCAATATATTTAAATAGTTTTAATAATTTAAGATTTTTTCATTCTAATTTTTATTTTTTAGTGGGAAAATGCTTTAGGAATTTAGCGTATTTTGATGGACTACTCAAAACAATTTGAAGATGATAAAGAAAATTAAGTAATTTATTCGGAAAAAAGTTGAAAATTATGGCGTGGTAAGCACTAGTTTGATAAAACTGAAGTCAAATTCGGACAATTTAAGTTGAAGTATCTAATCCAAGTAACTTAGTACCCGTGATTATCTTCCTTTTAAGATCTAATTAAATCAAGGTAAATTAAAGATATCCGAGTATAATTCAACACATCCATCAAATTCCGATAATTATATAACCTTATATACATTTATTTGATAAATTAATTTCGACAAATGACTAATTTAAAATTTGAAGAAAATGGCTGACGTTCAGGTTGACAATCAAAGCTTTGATAATGACAGTTTGTCTAAAATTGAAAAGAAGAACCTTAAAGCTATGGCTAAATTAGGTTTAGAACCAGTTTCCGGAATTAACAGAGTAGTTTTCCGTCGTCCCAGAGGTGTAGGTATAATTATGATTTATATTAATATTAACGATAAAACAAGATGATGTTGGCTGTCCAAGAACCTCAGGTTTTCAGAAGCGCTGACAATGCCACTTACGTTGTTCTTGGTGATGCTAAACAAGAAGATCTTAACTTACAAGCCCAGCAAGCTGCTGCTGATCGTCTTCGTATGGTTGAAAGCCAAGCTCAAAAAGAACAAGAAAAGCAAACTGAAGCTGCTCCTGAAGAGAATGAAGAAGAAGTTGATGAAGAAGGTGTCGACCAAAAAGATATTGATTTAGTTATGACTCAAACTGGAGTTTCTCGTGCTAAGGCTGTTAAAGCTCTTAGAGATAATGGCTTAGATTTAGTCAACACTATCATGGTAATTTTTTCTTGTAATTTTTTCTTATTTTTTATTTTAGTCACTTACTAGCTAAGCTTATTGCTACTAATTAAAATCAAATTATTTATATTTTGTTTTTAACATCATTGTACTATAAATTTATATTTTAAACATGATATATATCTTATGTAACTAGTTAAAAAATTATAAGATTTTGTAATGGTTTTTATAAATTCCATAAAATTTAATATTTTAAATAAATAAGCTTAAGATAACATCTTTGCTGATTTATTAAGCAAGATTTTCATTTCTAAGAGCTTAATCAACTAAAAGAATGGCAGATGCTTTAACAGTAACTTCTATCTTTAAGATGTCTATGTAAATTTGTTAAACCTTTTTTTCAGAGAAAAATGCTTGTAAATATTTCATAGATTCAATAAAATGACGTATTTTAATTTTGATTACTTTCTGTGATGCCGAATTTTATGGAAGTGGCTAAGTTTACATTTTTCTAAAGTTTATAACTTTTGTTCAATTTATTTATAAAAAATGAGGAGTTTTCTTAATTTACCTTTAAAAGAATTAATATCTAAAAATCACAACTTTATCAAAAAATTTTCTAGTAAAAAGTTTGATAACTATTGGAACGACATTAGCAAGCTTCCAGAAAATTTTAAACGAAATTTTATGCGTGAATCTATACCATTCAGTAAGTTTTAGGAAGATATCAAGATATTCTTAAACTTTATAAAGAATCTTTTCAAACAAAATTTGTTACTTCTTCAGGACCTGGAGGTCAGAATGTTAATAAAGGTACCAACTTTCATTTCTTTTTATTAATTCTTTACTAAATAGTGGCAACAAAGGTTGAATTAAGATTTAACTTGGAAAAAAGCATAACTTGGTTGCCTAATTACATTATTAGTAAATTTAAATCAGGCGAAGTGGTAGAATTATTGAAACATTTAGCTTTGTTAAATATTTTTGATTTAGATCACTTCTGGAAAAATAAATAAAGACCAAGAATATGTAATTTCTTCATCTCGAACTCGTAGTCAAATTAGTAATTTAGAGGATTGCATAGATAAGATTTATGACGATATATTAAAAATAGCGGATACTGTCCCTAAACCCACTTCACAGGAAGCGGTTAAGCGTATTGCTAAACTGTAAGTTAAATTAATTGAATGTCTGTCCTAAAATTTATTTATCTATTTAGTCAAAGCATTGAAAAAGAAAGGAAAAGGAAGGATAAAGGCTTTAGAGCAGCAAAAAAAGCAGATCGAAGAAAAAGAGAATTTGACGATTAAGTATAATAATTTTAGCTGAATTCATTTTCAAACAATACTACTTTTTCAAAATTAATACCAACTAAATCAACGATAGTAAAAGAAAATTTAAAATATTTTGTTGCAAGCATTTTTAATCAAGTTTCTGATAAAATATTATTTGGTACAGTTTCAGTTTCTAAAATAAAATTTAGATATCTATAAATTATGAGAAAACTGAAGTAGCAAAAAAGACTTTATTTTTAAACTACTTTAGCCATTTAATTTATCTATAACTAGTATTATATATACATATTTGTGATAACATATTTATGTTCTAGTTATAGAGATACTCAGCATAATTTTAAATTCCAATGTATAGATTTTGCATTCTATAAATATATTAAGTATTGTTGTAGGAATATCTGTTTATCCATACATTCATAAACTATATTACATAAAAAAACTAAAGGAATAAATATTAATGAAATAAAATTCCATTATTATACTGATATCAAAAAATACATAACAGAATATTCTAAAAGCTTATTTTTATAGATATTATATTATATAAATACTAAAAAGTATATTAGGGAAACTATCAAAAGGGATTATATTTAAAAAAATATTTTTTTACCTATTAAAGAATTTTATTTAAATATTTTCATATTTGCTATCAATATAACAGTTTATAAACTTAGTGTAAATATTTTATATTTTAATTAATTTATTATAATTATATTTTATCTTTAGAAAAAATTTAAAAAATTATTAAGTAAATTAAAATTAAGATAATTAGTTACTATAAATAGAAATAAAATATTTAAATTTTATATATTTGAAAATTATATGCATTAATATTTTAAATTAAATTTTAATATTAAAATTTATAAATTTAAGTAATTATTATAAATAAGTTTATTACATTATTTAAAATAATAATAATGTATTAAAGTATTTTATAACAAGCTTATCAATAAAAGTAAGTATATTAATATAATAAAGTATTTTAAAATACTTAAAAACTAAATAAATTTTAATAAAACTTTTTTTTTTAATTAATAAATAAATAAATATTTTTTTAAATTATTATTAAAGTTAAATTTTTTCTTACTAGTTAATAAATATATTAAATATACACTTTTAATAAAACTTTTATTACTAATAAAGAAATTTTATATAAAAAAAGTAATTTAAAATAATTTAAGCATATATAGCTTTTAAAAAATTAATTTATACTAATTATAACAAATAATAGTTTTTATAATAAAAGCTACTATATATATAAAGATTTATATATTTGTATATAAATATATTAAGTTATTTTTGTGAAAAAATAAGTAAAAAGTATATATATATAAGTTTGTTTTATAAATTAAGCTTAATATACTTAAAATAAAATTTAATATTTAAAGTATATTATTAAAATTTATTAAAAATTCATTTATTATTAATTTAATTATATCATCTAAAATTTATTTTTAAACTTAATATATTGATTATAAACTATAAGTTAGATTTACTTATAACTTTAAAAAATATTTAAATTTTAATATAACTAAATTAGTATATTTATTTTTACTTAAATTTTAAAAAGTACTTTCATTCTTATAAAGTTTACTTAATAGTTATAAAGCCTATTCAATTAAAAGCAAAATTGCTTTAAAATTTAAGCTTTTATTTAAATTATTGATTTTAAAGTTTTTTATTCTAATAATAATTTATATAAAAAGTTAAAGTAACTTATAATTATGATAAACTTTTCAAATAAGTTTATATAAAAATAAATAAAGTATAATAAAGTTAACTTTTATGCATTACAATATTTTTAAATTATATAATTAGATTGTATATCTAATTTGTATAATAAAGAGCTATTTTAAATATTAGCTATTATTTAATCTAGTATTTAAACTTAAGTTTTATAAATTTTATATTTAAATTTATGTAAAAATTTGTTAAATATAACTTAAACTTAATTTTTAGTTGTTAATTATTAACTATATAATAATTTATTTAATACTATTAAGTTATTATTATTAAAAATAACATTAATTTTTTAAAGGTGCTATATATAATAATATAATTTATTTAAAGAAAAATAATATAATTTATTTAAAATTTCTAATTAAAATTTAAACTTAATATTATACTCAATTTCTATATAACCATATATAATAAAGTAAATTTAGCAAACAACTTTATTTTGTTAAAGTAACTAGGTTACTAAAATTTAATAAACTAATTTTAGATAGACTTTAATTTTCAAGATTAAGGTTACTAACCTTGTAGTTTATATCATATTTCCTACTTTACCATATACAATATCTAAATATTAAATTATAAGCATTAAATCTGATTTTTGTAGTATTATTATTCTATTTAATTATTTTCAAATTTTAAAAAGTAATTTGGCACTAGAACTTCATTTAGCTCTAATTAAATGCTCATTATCTATTAAATTAGCTAAATCACACCAATGATCAACCTCTAAATCTTCTGGTCTCATCGAAGTATCTAAATTCAATCTGTCTATTGCTTCCATTAGTCCTTTATTATGATCTCTAAATAATGACAAGCTTAATATTAACTATGGCTCATTGTAAATAACTTACAGTGCTATACGCCTTAAAGTTTTCCTTCTTTTCATAAAAAATATCCGAACTAAAACTTCAAGCTTTTTGTACGGGACTAAATATAAAAGGAATTAGTATTAATAATGTAAGTTATTATTCAAATATAGATTATTATATATTTGTACCTTTTAGTTTAGTCTCAGGTAACGTTTGAAGTTGAATGACAGTAGCATCAACCTGGTTTTTATATTATTAAAAATGTTAAATTTTTTAAAATACTTTTGGTCTAGGGACGAATGCCGATCCAGGAACTTGATAAATTAGATTGGTTTTACATACCGTTTGAGCCATAACCGATAATCTTCCTCTATGTGAAGTACTAGGTTTAGCAGCGATTCTCTAATATATAAAATTAAAAAAATATTCTTAAAAAAATTACCTCAGCAACTTCTTTTTGGAACATAAGGGTCATATTGGCGTTTTCAACTTCAAATATGCCACTTTTGTTAAAAGACATGTTAAGCCATTGTAAAAGTAGAGTAGTTGCCACATTAAATGGCAAATTTCCAATCAGATTTAATTGTGAAACTAGATATATCTTTTTGAATAGAATTTGAGAAATATATCATACCTTTGGATTTCGATAAATTAGATAATTGAAAAATTTCTTCAGAGCTAACTTTTAACATATCACCACTTATAACCTGTTATAATTCGATTAATATTAATTTGTTAGTTCATAAATCTTAAAATACCTTTAGAGAATCTTCACTAACTTCACTCAATTGCTTTTAGTAAAAAAATTATAAATCGTTAATATTTAGTTGAATAAAATAAGTGGCATTAATTACATTTAGTAGAGGTAAAAATCGTTCGTCTTTTTCAACTACAACTAAATCTTTAGCTCCTGCTTCTAAAATAGATCTGGTTAACAAACCAGGACCTGTTACCAACATCTTTAGTTAAATTTTATATCGAATTTTACCTGGTCCCACTTCCACAGTTAATGCATCTTTAAAGTTTAAATTAGCTCGTTTAATTAATTTGTCTATAAACTCAAATTTTCTAACGTTAATTACAATAGAGTAAAAATAAAAATATACCAGTAATATTTTTATCCAACAAAAAATTTTGACTAAGTTGACTTTTGGCATTAAGATCGTAAAGTTTGATTACTTCACCTACAGTCGGTAATCTTGGGATCAATTTAACCATTACTAATCGTTTATATTTTTAATTGTTGTTTTAGGTCAGGTAGTTGAAAAATTGTAAACCTAAATTTTGCTCAAAGTATTTTTAGGCAAAGTTTTTATTATGACATACTTTACTTGAATTAAAAGTATAAGTAAATAGCTAAGATTAATAGATAACTAGAAAAATATAAATATAAACGCATGAATTACTTTTTATAACAGCTATAACGTATTCATATAAGTAATACTATTGTTAAAACGTATTTAATATTTAAATTTACATTTCTAAATATTTTGATTTGTTCATTAAATTTCACTTCATAAATATCTTTATAGAAGAAGCTACTGATGGAAACCAAAGCTGTACGAATCAATATTTTAAAATATATATGAACTTTACAATAAAGCAGATAGTTATAGTATAATTGTTTATTTGAGAAGTTAATAAATATAGGTTTGTTAAAATTTAGGATGTCATCTCCTCGAAGTAAGCTGTAAAGCGTAAGCATAAGTATACAGTTTACTATCGATAGAATAATCTTTGGTTTTAGAAATTTCTAAAAGCCTAGATAACAGTTGGCCATTGTTTGGCAAAGTTATAGATTCAAGAGACCACTCATCACTCTCTTTACAACTATTCAAACTACTATCAACGTTACAGTTTTGATCACCATCAATTTCAACATGTATAAATTGACAGGTAGAATCGGATAAACCGGGATCGTAGAATAAGGTAGGTGAAAGGTGAACGAAAGTTTTAGCGGTATAACCAGTTTCTTCAAAAAGTTCCCTACTTGCCGACTCTATACTTTCTTCGTTATCATCTATTAAACCGGCTGGGAATTCAATAAATATTTTTTGGGCAGCTGGTCTATACTGCGTAACTAACAGAATCTGGTCTTCCTTAAAGTTAGATTTTATAACAGCTAACATATCGACCGAATCGATACTCCTTGTATCCCTTAGGTTCCTCGTTACGAATTCCCATTGGTGGGTCTGGTTAAGAACTGGGTCAATATAGTTGATGTGACCAAAAGATAACCACTTACCGTGGTGTATGTACTGAACCTTTTTATCAGCAATGTTTTCCAAACTCATTTTTTATAAAAGATCAAAGTTGAGATAATATCAATCTGAAGGTTCTAGTTGCTATTTATAGTTGTTTAGATTATAAAGAGTTGGGATGGAACTTCATTTAACTTGGATGTAGCAGTGCGAAGTATTAGTTATACTACTTCAATAGATGAATATGATTTCATTTCCGGTTTTATTAGCTATTTCTTAACATAAATTACTATAAATGGGTTAAATATAGTTGGTTAAATCAAAATTTTTAACTGAAAGTAGTTGATTTCAAAGTAAAAGTAAATTGACTGCTCCTTAGATATGTCTGGCCATATCCTTTTTAGGAAATCAAGCATAGAGATGGGTTATTACTATTATCCTCTAGTTCTCACGAAGTACCTAATTCCGTATTTATTACCATGTGTAAAGGCAATATTCGGAATATATATTTAGTTTCTGAATTTTTATATTTTGAAAACTACCTTTGAAATTAAAAAACAAAGGGAAGATTACTTTCCGACTTATATTTATACAACTAAACAATTTTATTATACTCATCGGTAAGGATAACAATGCTTGAATATATACTGCACACAATTTAGATATTGTTTGAAGTTACGCAGAATATGGAATTTTAAAAAATAGTATGTGATTAAAAGCAATTCTAGAAACTTGTTCTAAATACCAAATTAATTTTAGGGAGATTTCGGGTCTGAATTAAAGAGATTAAGATTAAAGTTTAGAATGTTAAAAATCAATTGGTTTGGATGGTTCTACACAAGCTTGGATAAGTAGTAAAAAGGTATTTGTTTGCCATGTGATTTTAAAGCAGTCAAAGAGATATACAAATCTACAATATTTCACACTTCTACATATCCAAAGAATGAAATATAACATGATGCATGATGTTTATATTTTGATTATATTTAGATTTTCACCTACTCTCAACAACAGTTATTAATTTATTAGACGGGAAAACTCAACTATACAAATCATAGTCAAAGCTTTATTTGACTATAGCCTACACGGCATAAAGCTAAACATATCTTTTTATATATTATTTATTTGCTAAAAGATTCAAACCGAACAATCACATTATTTAATTTATATTTATTATAGGATAATATATGAAAGTGCAAGCTTTAATAGTGTTAAACCTAAAATAAACCAGAGCCTTATAAATCTTGAAAGAACAATAACTAAAATAGTTGTGATAACATGTAAGCTTTTGCTTTTTACTTCTCAACCTATGCTGTAAACATGCTTCTAAGTTGGGATTTTCATATATTGTTGAGAGAAAGGCTATGAGTGTCTTAGTACTTTGTTAGCTCAAAATCGCACTATATAATATTTAACAACTTTACATCAATGTTTGTTTTCACTGTCATTGACGCTTAACTAAAAAAACTGGTAGAATTTGCAATAGGTTTAACAAAAGGCTGTGCTGAGGTACCTAATATATTTAAAGTTGTATTGTTGTTGCAGTTTGGTGATAAGAAATAACTTATCCTCAAGGTTGTTAATGACTTAACTACACTCAAAAAAGTGTTTGAAGTTATACTTCTTATTACACCCTTTGTACTGTTATAGCTAGTTAATATATATATATATATATTGTAGGATTTAACCAAATAAAATATAGGTTTAGGGCTGAAATTTAGAGATAGTTTATTATATAATGTATGAAAATGTGATAATGTAACATTTCTCACATATTGTATTTATAGTATAAATAATTTTTATTACTGTTACTATAAGCAGCAATATTATATATATATATGTATATTAATTAATAGTTTATTAACTATAATATAAATTATAATAACTTATAAATTTATTTAAGCTTAATTTATTATTGTAGTCTAATTAGCTAATTTATTTTAGTAAAAAATATAGTATTATTATAAATATGAATAAATATAGATTTTTAGATCTATATATGTTATATAGCAATAAGCTTAGTAAATTATTTAAAGATTTGTTTATAAAAGTAAAATATAATATATATTTAAATATTAATGACTTTTTTTAAAGTATATTATTATAGTAACATTATAAATATATATTAAAATAATAATAAAATAATAATAAAATAATAACATAGTATTAAGATTTTTATTATATAATTATTTAAAAATTTGGATAAAATAGCTTATACTATATTTAACATATATTTATAATAGTATAAAATTAAGTTAAAATTAAAAAAATAATATAAGTATATATTAAGAAATAATACTATTTGTATAGTATTATTATATAGTAATAATTATTTAAAGTATAGTTATAACTATTTTTAGTAAATTACAAAATTATAGCACTTTAAAATATTATTTGAAATTTTAGAAAATTTTTATACTAGCTTAATTTATCTAACTATATAAAATAAAATTAATATAAATATAATTAAAAGTATATAAAGCTATTTTTTATATATTATAATATATTATAAAAAGGTATAACTTTTATTTTTTTTAGATTTTTCTATAAAATATAAAAGTTTTTAAGTATAAATATAATTAAATAGTTTATAAAATAAGTAAAATACTAAAATAGTTTTAAAAAAGAGTAAATATATTATAAAAGTTTTACTTTTATATTAAAAGTATACAAAATATATAAATAGCAATATTTAAATTTATATAGTTTTACTATATAATTAAATATAAGTTTAATAAATTTATATTTTTATAGGTACTTTATAAAAACAAATTTTAATTATAATAATTTAATAGGTAAATATTCTTTTTTAATAGCTATTAAAAATATGCTAAAAGTATTTTTCAAATTTTATAACTAAGTAATAATTATACTTTTTATAATAAATAAAATAATTATATAAAAAGATATTAAAGTTATAATATATTAATAAAAATAGAAAAATAAAATGCTATTATAAAAAATATTATTTATTTATTTTTACCTATTTTATATAAAATGCTAAAAAAAGTAAAAATAGTACATTTTATATAAAGTTTTAAATTTACATTTAATTTAAATAGAGAAAATTTTAATTATTTACTTTTAATATATTTTTTAAATAGCTTTATTTACTGCTTTAAATATATTAAAATAATGCTTTTTAAAAGAAAATATTATTACTTTCTTAAATTAAAATTATATATATATTTATATAAATATTTACTACTAAAAAATTTGCTTTTTTTATTATCTATACTATAAACTAATTTTTTTATTTATATAAATTAGTAAGTTTTCTAATAAAATAGCATATATTAATATTAATATTATTATATACTAAATTATTATTATTATTATTTTTACTAATAATAATACTAAAATAGTTTTAATACTATATATAATATTTATAATTATTATATTACTATAGTATTTTATATTATAACCTAAATATTAGATTTAGTATAATATTTAAACTAGGTATTATATTATTATTTTAAATAAATTTTATATAAATTTAATTATTATAGTATACTAAAAAAGTAAAAAGATATAAAAACTAAAAATAAAAATAGTTAAAAATTAGTAAAAAAACTTATTTTACTAAAATTTAATAAATTAGTATTAGCTTACTATATAGTATATATTAGTATTATTTAAATAGCTATAATTTTTTTTAAATATTATAAGCTAAAATTAACTAAATATAAAAGCTAGTTAAAAGTAATATTTTTCTTTTTAAATATAAGCTTTAAAGTTAGTTTAAAATAAAATTATAAAAAAAATTTAATAAACTTAATATTTATAATTAGTAAAAAGAAAAAAAAAGAAAATTTATTATAAAATAATATAATATATTAGGCATTTATTTTAATAGTACTATAATTAATATAAAATAAAATTAAGTTTAAATTTTAATAAATATATTTAAGTTTTTTTAAAAATTAAAAAATATTTTAACTTTATATTATATTTATAGCTTTTAAATAGTTAAATATATAAACTTTTAAAAATAGCATAAATATTTAAAGTATTATTACTATAATTTATACTAAAATTATATATTTTACTAAGTTACTTATTAACTTAAATACTTATATTAGTATTTAAATAATATTTTAAACTATTAAAAAAAAAACTTAAATTAGTAATAAACTAATATTGTTATAAAACTATTATTATATTTAAATTAATATATATATAAAGTTTACTATTTTTTACTTGATAAAAGTAATAAAGTTAAAATAAATAAACTTTTAGTTTTAATCTTTTTATATATAGCTTTTTCTATTATAATAAAACTATATATTTTATTTTTTATATTTTTTAAGTATTATTTTAAGCTTTTCTAAATATATATATATATAACTTACAAAATAGGCTTTTTATAAAAAATAAGTATAAAAACTTCTAATAAAAGTTTAGAAAATAATATTTTATTATTATCTAAAATTAATAAAAACTTTTTATTTTAGCTTTTTTTTAAATAATATTTTAGATAAATAAATCTCCTTTAATAAATATTATTATTATACTACTAATAATATACTTAAAGTTTTCTTTAATTTTATTAAAGTTAGCTTTAATAACTTTAAATTATTTACTCTTTTTAATAATTTCTATCTTTAATATTATTTTAGTATTAGTTATTATAACTTATATTTATATAAAATATTTTTTTCACTATTTAGGTAAAGCTTTATACCTTTTTCTAAACTTTTTATCTAAAAAGCTAATGGTAAAATATATTGATAACTAGCTATTTTTGTTTATTTTTATTTTTAGATAATTTTTGCTTTTATTTTAGAAAAAATATAACTGTTATATAAATATATTTATAATAGTAAAAAGATTAAAAATAGTTATAATATTTTATAATTTATTATTTAAACAGTTAATTTATATAAAATAAACAAGCTTTAAATAAATGTTTTAATTATATGTTTTAATATATAATAATATTATTACTTGTAAATTTCAAACATTTAACTACTTATACTGATTTTTAAATACTAAGACTCTATACTAACTATATTTAAAAAATATGTATAAAATAAAGAAGGACTGTTATTATAATAAATATATAATATTTAGATATAGCTTTAATAGTAACATAATATATTAATTAAGAATTTGAGTTTTAATATTATATTATATTATAAACTAAGTTTTATACTATTTTTTTTAAAATTTACAAAAAATAATTTCAAACAGGATATAAATAATATTTTTAAAATAAAATAATTTAAAATTAATATTTACAAATTTTAATATTTATTTTAACTAATAAGTCAATACTGTAGTTTTATATTGATATTTAATTGGTTTTATTTTACTTGTTAATTGGTTAAGTATATAAATATATATTAAATTTAATTTTAAATATAAATATATTTATACAAGTAAAAAATATCATTTAAAAAAAATGTATAATAATATATATAATATTTTTATCTAAAAAGTTAATATTATATCTAATATATTCCATTTATATGCTTTAAAGTATAAGGATAGAAATTTATCTTAAATAATTAAAATAAATTTTATGATAGATAAATAAATTTGTTTAGCAATTGTAATATTTAGTTTGACTTTTTCTGCAGCAAACACCTTATAAATTTGGTACTTTATTTAAAGTGGGTTAAATTGAAATTTTGGAGAGAAATATTGAGGAGTGCGTTTTAAAGAGAACAGCTATTGTGTAAATAGGAAAGTTTCGATAAACTTTCAATAAAACTAGCACAATGGAAGCAAAGAGGATTGGGATAGGCGGTAGCCGAATTTGAGTAAGCTTTATGCAATAAAACTTAGTAAACAGGACGAGAAAAAAGAAATATGTCGGAAGTTTTAAGCTTAAAAGAATGAGCGAAGTAAGAAAGTTGATGGAGGCAATATGCCAAAAAGAGCAGTATAAACGATTATGGATATCTTCTAGTATGCCTATAGTATTACTAAATTCCGGATTTATATTAAATAAATAAATTAGAAAATCAAAATTACCTCATTGTTGCTGTAAACCCAAGACCCAACCAAGTTTTTCCTCAAATTTCTGAATTGGAGAGGATAATAAAAAGTTAGAGCGTACGTTATGATTATCTAAATCAAAGGCCCATTCCTCAACTAAGGCTTTACCGAAAAGTCTTCCCTGTTCAATTTTACTAGCTGCTAAATCTATAGCTGCAATCCAATATTCAGCTAGTTTACCATATAATTCTTTTTTAATTTCGTTGCCTTCAGGGAAATCCCATTCAGGAAGACGATGGATCAATTCAGTTGCAATTTTAAGATAACTAAATATTACACTTGGCATATCGCTTTCAGCAGTTAAAAAGTGTTCACTGTATTGGTTAAAAGAATCCTAATTAAAAATGTTAAATGCGAAATTAAGCTGCAATACCTGTAATTCCAAAAGCTTAGGCTTAACTCTAGTGAATGAGTATCTATCCCTAAGCTGCCCTTCTCTAAAAAATGGGAAAGCTTCATAAATACGTTTTTCGAGATTAGAAAAGGCAAAACTTATCGATTCTAAAGTTGGTCGTGGCACAGCAGCTAAAAATTCGCTTCTTAACTCTGGATTTTTCTCAGTGACTCTTTCAATTACTTCTAATATCTGCTCTCTCTGTAAAGAATCTGATTAAATTAGTCGATGTTAACAATAAAAATACCTAGGAGATAAGAAAGAGTGTTTTTCGTAACTTGCTCCTTACGATACCTTTTACGAAGTCCTTTAACTCTTAAAGTAGTTGGGGGCCTCATTGAAAAGCTAGGCGTTATGTTTTGAGAGTACGCTCCATCACCTTCGCTCGAATGTTCACTATTTTCATTCTCTTGTACTAAACCGCGTTTTTCACCTTTAAAGTGTTAACAAAATGTATAAAATGGGTTACTACTTTTAAAGCTAAATGGTTTTTCAGTTTGATTTTCAAATTGAGCTCGAGTGAAAAGATTAAGTGACTGAGTTTGAAAATTTACATTGGTTGAAGTCATGTCGTATATAATTGACTTTAATAAATATGTTTATTAAGATTGTTTTTCGATTGCAAAAATAATTTAGAGTTGAACTGTACCTTTGACTTTAAATAACTAAACCAAGTAAATGGATTCTTTTAGAGCTTTTAAATACTTTAAGCTTTGCAGGTTTAGGGTTTAATTTGCTATTATAATTGATAATAGATATGCTTTAACTTAGACAAAGCTCCCTGCAACTGGTTCAATTCTACTTCATTTGTTCTAAAGATAATTCCATACCACTAAAATAATAAATATCTTAGGTTCAATTATCATTATCTTTCATTTTTCAAATCGCCGAAAATATAAGTTATAGCAAATTTTATTCAAATAAGTCAACCAAAACTTTATTAATTTGTATTGCTTTGTATAGTTTAAGTGTAAACTATGCACTGAAAAGATCAACTCTTAAATCTAACATCTATCTATTACTATTTTATTTCTTATTTATTAATATATTTTTATCAAAGTACAATAGATTATAAATACAATTATACTTAAAATAACATCATATTTAATTTAATTATTGCTATATATATATATTTAAAAGATAAAAATTGAGTTTAAAACAATTAACTTTATCTTAATAAACTACTATTCAAACCTAATAATAGCTTATTTTTTAATGAGAATATTAATAAGTTTTACAATATTTTTTAGATCAAATTAGTTTATTAATAGGTAGAAAAGTACTAGCAAAATATTTCAAAATATAATAATTTAAATATTAATAAGTAACAGTAATTTATATATATATAAATAAAATAAATATTTTATACTATATCTATATAACTATAGCTAATAAACTAAAATATCTAATTTTACCTTTTGTATTTTTTGCATTTAGCTTTTTTAATTAGATTAAAATTTTGCTTAAAACTATTTTTTTTAAAATTATAGTTAAAATATTTGATAAAACTTTACTTAAAACTTAAAAAATATGCTTAAAAAATAAATATATTTTTGAAAATATTAAAAATAAGTAGCTATTAAAATTTTGTCATTTTTTTAATTTTTAATTTTAGTAAATACATTTTTAAACTTTTTTAATTTAATCAACTATTTTAATATTTTTAATATATTTAATTATAATATTTATTATAAATTTAACTATAATTAGTAAATATTAGCAGTATTAATTTTTATTTAAATCTTATAAATAAAATAAAATTGATTTTTAGATATTTTAAATAGTATATACTAGTATAAAATATAAAATTAAGTATATTAATAAATATATTTATTTAAATCTAAATAAAAATAAATTTAATTAAGTATTATATTTTAATTAAAGGTAAAATAGCTTTTTTAATATTTTAAAAGTAATGATAAAAGCTAATTAATAATTAAAATAAAATTAATTAAAAAATTAACAATTAATAATATAATTATAAATAGTATTTAAAATATAATATATAGTAAAAATAAATAAACTAAAAAATATTAGTTTTATTTGTATAAATATAAAACTGCTACTATATTTTAAAATATTAAAAATATATTAAATTAATTTATATATCATAATATAATATATAATACAAACTATTTTTAATTTTAGTTTATATAATTATATTATTATCTATTATTATT
>JAWQFY010000408.1:0-32670 GCA_037055185.1 Capillidium rhysosporum | reverse complement strand
TTTTAATAGCTAAGATAAGGCATACCCTTAAAAATGAAAATATTAGGATATTTTTTACTTATTCCTATATAATCTAGAAATTTTCGATTTATATTTGAGAAATTCGATTGCTTATTCAGAAACTACATTAAATCCATATTAAAATAATTTAGTTATAAAAATGTCTTTTGGATTTTAATATGTATGTGATATTAATATAGAAAAGGAATTGATCTTGCTGGTGCTGGACACATAATATGCTATTTGATCACCATCATCTAAGTAATATTTAAAAATAAAATACACCATTTTCTAAAACACTTTAAGCTTTAAAATACTTAATATATATTTATTTTTAAATAATTTATATAGTCCTCTATGGTCCAGTGGTTAGGATTTTCCGCTTTCACCGGAACGGCCAGGGTTCGATTCCCTGTAGGGGAGGATTCTTATTTTTTCTAATAGTTTCAAATTATTTACTTTTATTACATCAAATAATTGAAAAAGAAAAAAATTAGGCTTAGGTTTTAGAATAAAGTTGTTTAATTAAATTGAGTTTGAAGTTATTGCCAAAAATTTTGGTGATTTTTTTGCTCAGCTTTTAAATTTCATTTTTTTATGCTAAGTTTTTTATAGATTGTTAAAGTAAAAATTAACGATTTCACATTTGTCTTCTGTTTTAGCGATTAAACCTATGTAAAATACCCTTTCAAATTTTATGTTGATTGAAATTTCAAAATCAAAAGTCCGATTGCATTATTGTTTATTTGAACTTTTCAGCTTCTTTAATTATATTTCAAGCACTTAAAATTTTTGTGTTTTAAATACTTATATTTGAACATTCAACAGATTTTACATTAATATTTTATCAGAGTTGTAGAAGCCTTTCAAATCAAAATATACTTAAACCTAGTTTGATGTAGTTAAAGTTTAAAAGTTTTTAACAATGCCTAATAAATCTATGAAATTAATTCATTTTAATTTCAAAAACGGTCAGACATAGATTCTTTAAACAAAATTGAAAAGGTAAGATCAATAGTTGTATTAAACAACTCAATATTTATATAATTAAAATACTATTTTTAGATTTATTACTTTAAACCGTTTAAATGTAAGTTTTTTTAAAAATATTAAGGTTAGCTGTACGTTTGTGAAAAATGCGGAAGTTTATGTATTTTGTGATATACTATCATTTTTATGCTTTTTTAACAATCTTATTTTAAAAATAAAGGAAGCGTCTATACGCATGTTTTGGAAGATGGAATTCATTCAAAAGTTTCTTTGTAAAAGGTGTTGGGTAGCATAGCGAAGATAAAGCAAAAAAAGAATATCCTCCCCTACAGGGAATCGAACCCTGGCCGTTCCGGTGAAAGCGGAAAATCCTAACCACTGGACCATAGAGGACTATACAAATTATTTAGAAATATATACATATATGTTTTAATATAAAAGTTTAAAACTTGATTCTTTTAATGTTAGTCTATAAAATAACTAAAACTTCACCAAGATCTCCCACCTTATATGACAGATGTGTGCATTGCCTAAATCAGATAGTAATATATTTCTTAAATAATGTTTACATATATATATTTAAACTTTTTAAATCTTTAGTATTGTTATTACTAATTTTTAATTTTTTAAATTTATTATCTAATTAAGCCAAAACATAATATTTTTATTCTTAATTTTTTTTAATTAAATTTAGTATTTTTATATCTTTTGTAATAAATCAAATTTAATTTAATTTAATTTAAAAAAGTAAAAGCAATTTATTTTATTTAATTTTAAATTATAAAATATATTTAATTATATTATTAGCTATTTTCAAAGTTTTAAAATTTAAATTATTTAATAAAAAAAAGCTTATAAATATAAAAATATAATATATTTAAATAATATTTTTAATAATAAGTATAATAAAACTTAGTATATATAAATTTATTTAAATTATAATTATAATTTTTTAAATGTATACTAAAATATAAAATATAAATTTAAATAAATATATAAGTTATAAATATAATTTAGCTTTTTGCTTATAGCTTAAAAATAAAAGTAAATAAACATTTTTTAAAATAATATTATACTTTTAATATATTAATTAAATATAAATTAACTATAAATTTATATAAATATTAAAAGTAATATTTTAAATTTATATTATTATTAAAATTAAAAATATAAGCTTTTATTTTATATATAAAAACTTAAATTAAATTTACTAATTTAATAAAAATAAAAATTATAAAAATTTTATTTCTAATATTTTAAAAAATATTTAGTTTTTATTATAAAAGATTTATTATATATAAAAGTATATAATGGCTTTTTCAAAAATTATAAAATTAAAGTAAGTAATTTTTTATTATAATTTATTAATTACTTATTTTAATAAAAAGTATATTAGCTTTATTATGCTTTTTAATTAAAGATAAGTATTTTAATTAATATTTAAGTTTACTTTAAATGAAAATATAAGTTTTATTATATAGTTTAATTAAATTTAAGCATTTATAAAATATATTATAATATAATATAAAAATAAAATATAGAAAATTTTATTTAAAATAACTAAAAGCTTTTATAATATATTTAAAAGTTTACTTATAAAAAATAAAAAAGTAGTTTATTTTAAAAGTTACTAAATAAATAAGTTTATAATAAATATTATTTTAAGAGTATATTAAATTATTAGTAAATTATTTTTAAAAAAAATAAGTTTATATAAATAATTAGAAAATTTTAAATAAAGGCTTAATTTAATAGTAAAATAACTTTTAATATAAAATTATTATTTAATCTTAAATTTATAATAATTATAAAAAATTACTATTAATGTAAAGTTAGAGTAATAAATATTTAAGCCTAATATATTATTTAAAGTAGTATAGTTTTAGTTTAAAGTATAATATATTTAAGTTTATATTATATTTTTAAGATTTTTAGCTAAATAAATAAATAAATAATTTTAAAAATAGCTACTTTTAAATTTATAAATTTATAAGTAAAACTTATAACTAAAAAATATTTTAATATAAATAAATGCTTTTTTAAGGTTTTTAATTTTTACATTTATATAAAGCTAAATAAATAATTTATATTTATTTAATTATTATCTAATTTTATTAAATATTTTATTTTTATTAAAATTTTTAAATTAAAATTAACTACTTTTAAAAATATCTAATTTTTTATTTATAATTTAATAACTATATATTATAAATAGGTTTTTATTAAATAAAAGTAATTATATTAAAAAATTAATATAGCTAATTAATAAATAACTATAGTATTTAAAAATATATATATTAGCTATAATAGTTGTAGTTTTTTAAATATATTAATAAAATATTATTAATACTAAAGTATAAAAAAGAGTTATAAATATATTTTAAATTAGATATAAAATAGAATATTAAATTAAAGCTTAATATATTATTTAAAAAATAAATAAAAACTTTTTTTATTAGTTTTATGATAAATTTATATTATTTATATACAAAGTGATATAGTTTATATGATCAAAATTTTATTATTATTAAACAATAGTAATAAATAAGTTTATATACTAAGTATATGTTTAGAATTTTTATTTGAATTATATAAAAAAGTATTTAACTTTTTAGCTTAGTATTAAAAGTTAGAAAAAATAAGTAATATTATTATTATTACAAGATATTTAAACTAGTAACACTTATTTAATAATAATTAAAATTTTACTATCTTTTAGTTTTAAATTTAAAAAAAGGTTATATAACAATACATGAACAAACAGGCTAACCAAGAGTTGTAGCACCTTAAAAAGTTTATAATCTGAAAAGTAATAGGCTAACCTTATAAAATGATAAAAAATGATGCTGTTTTCTTTTATATTGAACTCTCTAGGTTAAATATTTGTCTATTTATTAAAAAGTATACGCTTTATAGATCAGTATATCGAAACACACTACAGCTATCCACATTGGACTACTAACAATTTTTAAGGAATATAAATAATAAAATTGGATAAATCAAAATATTTATAAACCTTACAAAAATTTTCGTTTACTAATGCATCGAAATTAAGTCACATTGATTGGATTAACGTTGAGAATTTACTTAGTACTAAAAAAGCCTAATGGTAAAAAGTTAACACCGTATCTAATTCAAACACAGCTCAAACACGTATATATTTTTATTAGGATGGGTGTACCTTCATTATTTAGATGGTTAAGTCAAAGATACAAGAAATTAGTATCGAATGTTAAAGAGGAGTTTCCAGTTGAAGTCAATGGAATAGAGATCCCAATTGATTATACAAAACCAAATCCGAATGGTTTTGAAATTGATAATTTATATTTAGATATGAACGGTATTATTCACCCTTGTTGTCATCCGGAAGATAAGCCTGCGCCCGAAAATGAAGAGGAGATGATGGTGGATATATTCGCTTATATAGACCGTATTATTAATATGTGTAGACCACGTAAACTTGTTTACATGGCAATAGGTTACTTTTTATTTAAATTTTAGGTTTAACTTTTTTGGGAAGCAGATGGTGTAGCTCCAAGAGCAAAGATGAATCAGCAACGCTCTAGACGTTTTAGAGCTGGCCAAGAAGCACGCTTTAAAGCCCAGGTTGACAGCGAAAGTAATGAAACTCGCTTCGATACCAACTGTATTACACCTGGTAATTTTTTTTCTAATAGATATTTGCATCTTTACTAGATGTATTATGAAATATTATATTTATTTTGTTCTAATAAACCAATATTTTAAACTCTTTAATATTCTTTTTATCAAGGTACGCCATTTATGGATAAATTAGCTACTTGTTTAAAATATTACATTGCTGAGCGCTTAAATAGCCATCCAGCTTGGAGAAATGTAAATTACTATTACTTTAAAACATATTGTTAAGTATTATATATATATTTTAGTTAAATATCCTTTTATCTGATGCAAGTGTACCTGGAGAAGGTGAACATAAAATCATGGATTTTATTCGCAAGAATCGATCAATGCCCGGATACGATGCTAACACTCAGCACGTTATCTATGGATTAGTAATTAGTTAAATTTAACCATTTCACTGAGTTTTGTTTTAGGATGCTGATCTAATCATGCTTTCATTAGCAACCCACGAACCTCACTTTAAAGTGCTTCGTGAAGATGTAAGTAAAAAACCACTAAAATGTGGTATTTGTAAAGGCACTGGTCACAGTCAACAAGTCTGTCCACGTAATATTTAAAATTTCTCATTAATTTTACTGACAATTTTCAAGAGGTGACAAAAGTTCCAGTTCCCAAAAAATCCAAAAGTGAAACTAACGGAAGTCTCAAACCGTTTATGTTCTTAAACGTAGACATATTGCGAGAGTATTTAGCAGTAGAGTTAGCCGTTCCAAATCTAAGCTTCACATATGATTTTGAGAACGCTATAGACGATTGGGTATTTTTAATATTCTTTGTAGGTAACGATTTCTTACCACATCTTCCGTCTTTGGATATTCATGAAGGAGCTATTATCAAGTTGGTCAATATGTGGAAATCTACACTTGATTTGATGGGCGGATTTATTACTTCTAATGGAAATGTCAACTTAACTCGTGCTCAATTCATCTTAACTCAACTTGCTGAAAAAGAAGATTCGATTTTCACTAGTCGCCTTTCCAGGGAAAAGAATAGAGCTAATCAAAGTCGTCTTAACGCTTCAAACAATATTACTTCGCTAAACCCCGAGAAGAGACTTCAAAACGAGGTATCAGAGTTACTGAGTGAATCCTATTAATGCTTTTATAGATCCCACAAGTGAATCCCGTAAAAGCCAAACGTCCTATAGATGAAGTCGAAAACGCTTCTGAGGTTCGAGCTGTCGAACCAAGTGTAGTAGATCCAGTTGATGATGCTGAGGTGATAAATACGACTGATGACGCTAAGAAGGATGAGAAAGTTACCACCAAACCAACCGAAGTCCCAACTACCGATACCAATATCTTGGAAACAGAGTCTATCGTTTTCGGTGAGAAGGGATACAAGGAGCACTACTACCGCGTTAAATTTGGTAGTGATGATGACGAGTTCCGCCGTCAAGTAGCTACCAGTTACATCGAAGGTTTATGCTGGGTACTTAAATACTACTACCAAGGGTGCTGCTCCTGGGGTTGGTTTTACCCTTACCACTACCCTCCATTCGCATCCGATTTCATCAACGTAGATCAAATGGATATCAGCTTTAACCTGGGCTCTCCATTGAAACCCTACGAGCAGTTGATGGGTGTACTACCCGTCGATTCCAAGAAGAATCTACCCGAGCCTTTTCATAAGCTTATGGAAAACGAAGAATCACCTATCATAGACTTTTACCCTTTAGATTTTAAAATCGATCTCAATGGCAAGAAACATGCCTGGCAAGGTAAATATATAGTTAGATCTATTTACTTATATCTTTTAATTATTAGGTGTTGTTATTTTACCTTTCATTGAAGAACAACGCCTTCTTGATACTATAGCGCAAGTTTACCCTGAGCTCACTGAAGAAGAACACCGCCTTAACAGTCGTGGAACTGAATTCTTGTACGCTGGACACCTAAATAAACTTTATTTTAAGGCAATGGAGCTATACAAAGATTCAGAAGATGTCGAAGAGAAGCTTGTTATAAACAAGGACTGTAGTAACAACATATTTGGTACAATATCCAAGGACTCTGCCTGTAAGCCTGGTAGAGAGTTAAAATCGCCTTTAGAGGAAGTTGGCTTACCTGATCTCTCTAATAACACATCAATTAGGTAATTTTAAATCAATTCAAATCATTAATCAATATGTATAGCGTCCGGTATTCTCTGCCATTCTTCCCACAGAACCACGTATTTAAATGTAGACTTCTATCTGGGCTTAATATGCCTAAAAAGCAGCTGACTGCCCATGATGTTGATTCTTTAAAACATGGTGGGAATAGTAACTTCGGTAGACACGATTACCAGCGTCACGAGTACTACAAAGGCCGGTAATTATTTTTAGAGTTACCTGAAACTAATTTTAATAATAGTGAGACTTACGAAAAGAAGACATACCAGGAATTGGTCGAAGGTAACTACATCGACGCCGGTGGTGCACCTACCGCCAATGCTGCTTATCAAGGTATGCCCAGCCTAAACACCAATACCTCCTACAATCAGAGCTATAGACCTCGTTCTAACTACAACCAAACGTATAAGAACAACCAGCAGCAGCAGCATCATCAAGTGTACGCTAACAATCCCTATGCTACTTCTGCACCTAGAGGGCGCCAGTATAACAGTGGGTCTGGTTACAACCACCAACAGCATTACCAGAACCAGAACCAGAACCAAGGGTATGGGCGTCCTAATCAGAATTACCGGAACCAAGGGCACAGCAATACCAATCAGGGGTATAACAATTCTAACCAACCATATGGTGGATACAACCAGGGGTACGGAGGTCAGACGCACGGCTCTAACGCACATCAAAATCAGCAACAAAACTTTAACCAAAGACCTAACCAGCCCTACAGTTTTAATAACCCTTCCTATCAACAGAACCGTCCTAAAAAACCTAGAAATAACCAGAACCACCAAGGGTTTTAAAATTTTCGTTCATTAAGGCTTTATAGTTTATAGAATCTTATCACTTTTACTTTTAATTCAAAGGTTTTAACTTCATTATTCTAAAACTAAAATTTCAGGCCGCAATATCTCACTTTATCTTTACTGATGTATTTTCTCAAGTCTTTTGAGTCCTACCTTTTTATTTTCCACTATTTCCTAAATATTCTTTTATTGAGTATAAATTGCTTTACCAATATATATTTTATATACATCTTTATAGTACTTAGAAAACTTTTAAAGAAATATCTTATATACTTTAAGATATAGTTTAACTTTGACAACCTATATAAAATAAATGCTATCTTTATACTTTTTATTTTAAAATACTTTAGAATTAATAACAATATTTTAGATAAGTATAAATATACTATAATTATTATAAGGTTACTTACAATGACTTTTTATAGTTTATTCTAAAAACTAAACAGACTGTAAGTAAAAAATTTGGAAATAAGCCTTTATCAACTAGAATTATAAATATATAATATTTATGTGTAATAATATTTTTTTAGAAATTTGTGCATTGCTTATTTATACTAAAGCTGTTACATTTATTATTTATATTATAAAGGCATCTTATTAATTTATAAAAGAAAGAATATATAGCCAGTTTATATATAATTAGTATATTATAGTAAAGTAAATTACCTATTTATATTTAAAGCTATATTAAATAAATAATTATACTATTATATATTAAAACCAAGTTAAGTAAAAAATAAATAGTAAAAAACTTTTTTAAAAATTAATTTAAAAAGTAGTATTTTATATTAAATAAAATTTTATAAAAGAAGTAATAAGAATTTTTACTTAGTAGTAAAAAATATTATAAACTAAATATAAATAAAAATACTAATATAAAATAGTTTTTATTAAATTATATTAAATAATTTTTAGTTTTTAGTATAATTTTCTTTATATTTTAGTACTTAAAATTATTAATAACTTAATTATATATAATATTATAAATATTATAAAAAAGCAAAAATTTTAAGTATTATATTATTATATTTAAAAAAAATCTACTAGAAAAAAGTTTTAAAAATAGGCAAAAAGCTTTACTTAAATAATATAATAAATAACTAGTATATAAAAAATGTTAGCTAATAAATAAATAATAATAATATAAAAAATAATTAAAAAAAAAGCAATATTATAAAATAGCTAATATAATTAATAAAGTTAAGCTAAAAAAAAGTTAATTATATAAAGCTTAAAATAGTTATAGTAAGTTGCTAAAAAAATAAAGCAAAAATTTAGTATAAATATATTAAATAGCTAAAAAAATAAAAAAAGTAATTAATAATAGTATTTAATTATTTAAAAAGTTAGTTTAAATAAAGATAAAAGTAAAAGTTATAATTAAGACTTTTTTAAATTTATAAAATAATAATAAAGTAGTTATTTAGCAAAATGTTAAAATAAAATTTTAAAATTGTATAGCTAATTATCTAAAAATTAAAAAAATATAAGTGCTTTTATATTAAAAATAAAACTTTTAAAAATATTACTAGCTTATAAAATAAAACTAACACTTATTAAATTTATTTTATATTAAAAAATATAATAAAATATTATTAAATTTTTATTATTATAAACTAAAATTTTTATTTTATAATTAAAAAATATATTATAAATAAATAAATACTTATTTTTAAATTTTAATAATAATAATAAATAAGTATAGTACTATTAAAACTATAGTAAAAATAATAGTAAAAGTAGTAATTAAAGTAAAATTACTAATGCTTAAGATTTATATACTTAGTAATTTTCTAATTAAAATAAATATTTTAATTTATTAAGTTTTTTAAATTAGAAATAACTACTTTTAAAAGTAATTAATTTTTATTTATAATAAAAATTATTTAAAAATAATTAAAGTACTTTTATATATTAATTAATTTAATGTTATAAATTTAGTTAGTAATATTAGTATTAAATTAATTAATAAGTTTATTTATAAATAAAATTTAAAAAAAATAAAATTTATTTATTTATATTATTAACTAATTACTTTTTCTTATAGTTTATTTTTATATTGTTAAATTTATATAAAGTTTATTAAGTTTCTTCCTTCTTTCAATTCACTTTATAAAAGCATTAGCTTAAGATATTATTATTTTTAGCTTTACTTATTCTAGTTTAACTACTTATAAGTATAAATTTAATATATATCTTTTATTTTAATTTTATTTAGCTTTCTTTTCCTTAATTATTAGATAGCTGTCTTCTACACTATATAAAAATTAATTTTTTTTTGTACTAAGCTCTCCCTACTTACAAAGAAAGGGTAATCCAATTTATTTCTTTATCTTTTACTCTCTAAATACTATTAATAGTATAAGTCTTAGATTTTTAATTATCTAATCTTCTTATTAGGATTCTAGAATTCATTTTTTTTGAAATTAGAGTCTATACTATTTATAAATTGGATATTTAGGCTTCAAGCATTTAAAAATAATATATGTAGCTATCAATAAACTACCATCTTTATATAGCAAGAGAGTACTGTATATTTATTATAATGAAAACCAATTAAAAGTAAAGCGAAATGAAAAAATGTAGAAGTAATAATTAAAAAATTAAGCCTTTTAATTGGAGCATTCTATTTATCAATTTTGTACATAGGAGCTTAAACGTTGGTGAAGACTGACAAAGGTATGCTACGTCATCAACCTAAACCGTTATAAAGTAAAGATTACAAAACCGGTTACTTTCAAAATAACACTAGGCAAGACTCCTTTTTTTTACAACTTATTACCTCTTGTAAACTTAAAAATTTCAACGTCCTAGTTTCACTTTTACTTTCTTATTTCAACTTAAACCACCCCAGTAAAATTAAAAAGCTACCGTATCTATCAGCAGCCGCATAGTTTACCTTTTGTCAACTCCAACGACGACAGCAATATAAAAATTTAAACTTTCATTTTCAAACTATTCATTAACAACTTCACTATTAAAACAAAGTAATATCGAAAGCGATGAGTCACCGACCAAAACTCTATATAATAGTGTATAGTACCTTCTTACACGTTTACAAACTAGCTAAGAGTATCGAAGAAGGAGCTAATACTTCTAACCTATGCGATGTAAAGATGTTTCAGATCAAAGAAACTTTACCGGAGGAAGTTTTAGAAAAGATGCGGGCTCCACCAAAACCTGATTTACCAATAATAACTCCTGAGTTGTTGAAAGAAGCGGATGGTATCTTGTTCGGGTTTCCGTAAGTTTTTATTTTTATTTTTATTGGAAACTGTTTGTTTTAGCGTCTTGTAGTTTAGCTTTCTATTTAAGCGTTAATCTTACCATTCGCTTTTTTTATTTTAGTACACGATACGGTACGTTGCCCGCACAACTTAAAGAGTTTATCGACAGCTGTGGTCAGCTGTGGGCTACGTAAATAATATTCAATCTATCTCTTATTAACTTCAACGTTTATCTAGTGGTGCATTAGCCGGTAAGATGTGTGGTGCATTTTCTTCTACAGCAACGCAGCACGGTGGTCAAGAAACTTCTATATTCACGTTATTGACTACTTTGGCCCATTTTGGTATGTTGTATGTACCTTTAGGTAACCGATTTTACTTTTTTTTTGCAATTTAACCGTTTTTTAATTTGTAGGGTACGCATCCCCTCATCTGAACGAAAGCATGGAGGTAATGGGTGGTAGTCCTTGGGGTGCAACAGTTATCGCCGGTAAGGATGGCACCCGTCAACCTTCTACTAAAGAGTTGGAGATTGGTAGGACTCAGGTACTATTATTTCGCATTCCACTTGTACTCAACCTTTTTTAGGGTGAACTGTTTGCCAAAGTTCTGTTCAAGTACCACGGTGAACCTACTTCCGAAGAGGTAGTGAGCTTAGAAAAGGTTAAAGAACCTTTACCAACTCAACTCGATGAGGAAACCCAACATATTAAATCGCATGATAAGAACCGGATTGAACCGAACGGTACCGATAAAGGAGCGACGGAACAAGCACCTAACTTGGATTCAGTTGAAGTACCGAATACCGCTTTAAACCTAGCTACCGATCACCACGTACCTGAAGTCGATCCGGAACGTAAGATTCAACTGGATACTACTACCGACCAACCGAAACCTATTACTACCGATACCAACGGGAACGCTGCTCCTACCGATGGAAACGCGAACGGAGCTACTACCGAATTGGTAACTGAAGCTAGAGCAACTGATGTAAACAACCCTAACACTAACCCTGAAGAAGTGAAGGAGTTACCTAGTTCGGACGGTAAAGTTAAGGAAGGGCATACTTTAGGTTCGGTCACTTCTAAAGATTCAGTAGGGAACAAATCCACTAGGTCTCTGAAGAGTTTCTTTAAGAGACTGTCAGTACGTAGTAAAGATAAATAAGCAGTTATATGTATATACGTTGTGCATAAATAAAATTAAGCCATCGTTTCTATAGATCTATTTTTTATTTACATAGGTAGTTTTTTTAAATGGAGGTAAGTTATTATTAATTGGGTAATTTTTTAAAATACGAATTGAATTCTCGACCTACTGTTATAAATCTGTAAACTACGGTTTAAAAAGTCCATCTGTTCGATCACTTTATACCCTGGTAAATTAACAATTACGGGTCGTACTCCTTTGATTACTGTCGGTTTGGTACGGTTGTAGTGGGTACTAGCTACCAGTTTGATATCAGCACAGTTCCCGTAGTACTCCCTTAACCCAATCCTGTTTACAAAAGTCCACAACAGTATTGCATCCCCTTCTATACCTTGAAACCGATCGTCTAAAACGATGTCGTAACTTCGGGTACCTTGGATTAAACAGTCGTGTAACAAAGTCTTTAACACGATGAAATCTTTGTTGTTGAACGATAACGACCATTCGCAGTTACCACCACCGTGAGGTACATCCCCAATAATTTGACTACGGTACAGTTCCCCTACCTTCATCGTGGAAAATAGAGGTAGGTTCGAATTGGATAGGTCCGAGTTGTACCCACGGCAAGGTAACGGGTAGTTTAAATTATCTTTGGAACCGATCGGGAAGTGGTTGGTATAGCTTACCTGTTGGTACGTCAACCTAGGGTTGTACTTAGATTTACGGGGGAAGGGATGTACTAACTCCATATGACTTTCTATTCGATTTAAAACTATTAAAGTTATTAGTAGTTGATAAAGTAATTCAAAACGCATCGTTTACAGTTCTAATTTTAACTTTGATGCCGCTTCGTGAAAGGTATAAAATTAAGTTGATTAAATTTTATACAGAATTAAAATTCGCTTCTATAAATATTAAATTTAAATTGTTGTAACTGGTAATTTGGAAAGTTATTTTTAAACGTTGTTTTCTAAACTGATATTTAAAACTGTTAAACATTATAGCTTCCTACAGCTGTTCTTTTAATTAAAATTATTTTTAGTCGGATTGTGTTAAAGCTCAATTTTCAATTTAACTGATTCGCTAAAACTAATTTAAATTAAATAAGGAAAATACCTACCTTCTTCTTTTTAATCCACCAATTGTAACCGATTCCGTTTAACCAATAATTTATAAAGAAAATTGGTCAGTTTTACTTTAAACGTTTAAATTTAAATTTCTATCAACTTTTTACGTTTTTAAATTGAAATAAATAAACAAATTGATTTATTAATCCAACCTTCCCAATTAAAATTAAAGTGATATATTTTACGACATAGATTGAAAAGAGCTTAGCTTACTTTAATAATTTATCCTACTATTCGTAAACTTTAAAGAAAAGGTGGGGTGTAACTTGCTCCCTATTTTTTTTTTGAAATTAAATAATTTACAGTTAATTGGTAAGTTCGGTAAATTTAAATATTCTATATTATACCGATTAGATAGTAGACTGGAGTATATCGACAGGAATTACCTACCATTTTTAACTGTATAAAATTAAATTTTAAAGTGATAATTTAATGTAGCTCCTTCTATGACGAAAGGTAGGCTATTACTTCTGTCTATTATTTCGTTATTAAGTTGGTTGGTACAACATATTTTTATCTCAATTTTATTAATTGATTATAATTGAACTACAATAAGGATCATTTATTAGTTAAATAACTAAGTTTTAATATACTTTAAATACAAAATTAATATATTATAGTTAACTTATTAATTTATTTAAATTTTAAATCAAATTAAATTTTAAAGTAGTTACTACTAAAGGAAAAAACACATCCACTAGTTTAATAAAGTATGAGATTGTAGCTATTCAAATCAATATGTTAAACTTTTAAATATTAATATTAAACTCATTTACAAAACTTTATTATTTCTTTTTAACCTTTTAAAATTTTTAAATAAAAAAATTGAACTAGTTTAATTATTATAGGTTCAGATGCCAAGACAGCATTGAGTTAGCATCTTCAGGTTTATTGCCTGATGTATGCAAATATGCAAGATGCTTATCTGTTGATGTTAGGAGCCTAATTACAAAAAAAACTCTAGGAAATCATATTATTTGATGCAATAAAGAGATTTATTAACTTTATTTTAATAGAGCTGTTTTCTTTTGTTATTGTTTTTTGTGTTTTCTGCTAGATCTTTTCTTAATTTAGTTATTAATCTTTCTTCTTTTTCTTTTCTTTCTTCACTTCACTTTTAGATTACTCTTCCTTACTTTACTTTTTTCTACTATTTTCTATTCTAATATTTAGTTACACTTATTTAAAATTTAAAAATAGTTTTTAAAAAATAAGGTATTACTTTAAAAATAACTATAAGATTATTTATATAATTAATATATATAAAATAATTTAGTTTTCTTTTCAATCTAGCTAATCACTTTTAAGTTATCTTTATTTTCTTTATACTTTATATTTAGTTTTTTATATAATTAATACTAAGCTAAATTACTAATAATAAAGATAAATTTACTTTTAAAATATCTAAATCTATAATTAAACTACTAGTAACTTAATTATTTATTTAAATAAAAACTAAACTTATAATTAAAATAAATAATAGTAATTAACTATTTATTTAAAATACCAAAAGTATAGTTAATATTACTTTATAATAATTAAGTACTTATTTAATTATTTAAAATTACAAGTAAAATTAATAGAAAAATTAATAATTTATCTAAAAATAACTAAAATATAATTAAACTAACTACAAATAATATACATTTTAAATAATAAAAACATATAATTTTTAATTTAGTTTTCTTTTTATTAATTTAATTTTTTTATTTTTTATTTTTTATCTATTATTTTAATATTTTATACTCTTTTTAGTACTTTTTTATTTTTTATTAAATTTTAGTTTTTTGAATAATTACTAATTTATTTTTTTAATTTTTATTGCAATTTTAACTTTATTTTTCTTAATTTTCATTTTTAATTTTAATTTTAATTAGCTTTAAAAAAAGTTTACATTTATTTAATTTAATAAATTATAAAAAAAGTTTTTTAATTTAAATATAAAACTAGCTTTTTTTCATTATTATATTACTTTTTTCTAATTTTATTAAGAAAAAAAAAACTTTATAACTATTAAATAATAAATACTGTTTTAAAGCTAAAATATAAATTTACATTTTTTATTAAAAAGTTATTTTAATTAAATATAATTAGCTATATTCTAAATATAAACTTAAAATATTTATAACCTAATTAAAGCTATATAATAAAACTTGAATAAAAAATATATTTAAAACTTTATTTAGAAAAATTTACTTATAAAAATATATAATTAAAGAGATAATAATATTTAACCTAACTAATTACTTATTTAGCTAAGCTAAAAAAAGTATAAAAGTAAATAGCTAATAATTAAATTAAATATAATAAAATTTAGTTTAATTTTAAGCATATTTATTATTAAATATATAATAATATAAACTAGTATTAAATAATAAATATATATAGTATTATTAAAACTAAAATTTTATTATAGTATAATTTTATATTTACTTAAATTAATTATAAATCCATATATATATTATATAAGTTAAAGGTATTTATATATATATTTAATAAATATAATATAAGCTATTTTTTAAAACTTTTTTTATAATTATATAATAAAAAATGTAGTTATTTTTTGATATCTAATTATATTAATATTATATCAATATTTTATTAAAATTTAAAATTATAATTTTAGTAATTTTACTTTATATTTAATAATTATAAGTAAATATTTAAATTAAAAATTTTAAATTAGTACTAGCTTAACTATTTTTTTTCTAATTTATTACTTTATAGTAATTTTTTAAGTTTGCTTATTTAATTTATTTATTTTTTATAGTAAATGTTAATATTTAGTGTAAACTAATTTGAATTAATATTATTTATATATATATTTAACTATTAAAAAGCTAATATTTTTTGCTATTCTGCTATAATATAAAACAAATTAAAATTAGCATTTAATTATAAGTTTATTAAATTAATTTTTTTTTAAAGGTTTATAAAAAGCTGTACTATTTTATAAATAATTAGTTATAAACTTAGTATTTTGATTCAAGTCCTATTATTAAAGGCTACTTATTATTAAACTGCAAATTAAATGTATTAAAGCTATTTTAAAGTAAAGTTAGTTGAAAACTTATCTAAAATTACATTTTAAGAAAAATTACTTTAAGCAGCAAATAATGTTAGTATATAAAATTACATAACAATGTTAGTGGAAGATATATATATATATAAATCTATAGTTTTATCTGCTTTTATTATAAATATATACATTTTGTTAAAAAACTAAAAATTTTAAATATCCAAAATATTATAAAAGTAGTTTACATTTTAATGTATAGGTTAAAAAATTGTCATTCCATACCATTTTTTAAACTGATTCGTAATATTGATAATTAAAGTATTTTTAGTAGTAAACTAAATTAGTTATAAATAAAGTATCATTTATTTATATAATACAAGTCACATTTAATAAGCAAATAAATTGTTGCTATGCAATGCAATAAATTAACACAGTTCTTATACGTATTTACCAACTAATATATTTACAAACTAGTATGCAATAGTTTAATTACACAACAAACTTACTATTTTTGCTAATTTATTTTATCTTTAGTATATGTAAAAGCATATGACCAATGGTAACAGTAATAACAAAGCTGTCAAATGTTAGAGAAGTAGACAGCTCTTTCAATACATCTACTATTTTCCGTTAAACCTATCGGATTATACTTCAATGTACCTATTCTTAGAATGCAAGATATAGCAACGTTTCAAAAACGTAAATATGACTATGGCAGCTACTTGGCTTTTAAGTGTAAGTACCGATGTCAAATGCAAACAGCGAACTTCATCAGAATCTCCTTTCAGTTTACATCAATGATTATGATAAATATAGAAAAGGCCCTTGGAATTTTAAAAGTAAATTTTATTACAATTAAAAGATTTTATAACTTAATCAAATATAAATATTTGCTAAAACAAGTAGGTTGGTTTTGTGGAGAACTGGTCTAGAATTTTATACCATTTATAAATTTAAATCAAGTTGATCTTGGTCGTATATTATTTTGGAATTCTAGCTAAATAACTGGGAATAAGTTATTTACTTAGCTTAGGTAGGCGGAAATATCTTGTGTACTAAACCAGTTACTAATAACCCGATAGCTTACCGTACCAACTTTACCGCAATGAAATTTTTACTGTTTATTCACGTTTGTGCCCGAGCCAAGTTATAAACTTAGTAAAGGGGTGTAGATACAATTGCTAAGCTCTAGCCGTTCGGAGCCGGGATCAAAACACTTGTATTGACCGAATTGAGCTAGAGTTGATCGCGTTTTAAGTATAGTACTGAACCTTATACCGCTGTTATTAAGCTACCAACTTGTTTGATTATTAAATACTACAGGGGGCCAACCGGTTTTTAGGTTGAATTTCTGGCCCACAGCAGTGAAACGTACTTCAAAAAAACTTTTAATTGGAATGGGATCCGGTGGCGTAGATTAAATTTAGAAAATTACATCACTCTTTATGCAGAAAAGAATAAATTAAGCCTATAATTATGATCAGTTATTTATAGATTAAAAGTTACCATCGTTTTAGTATAGATTAATTTTTTTCCTTTAGTAAAAAGTAATGGCAACCTTACATTATAGCTCCAACTTAGAATTGTTGTACGAACAGACTTGCGACCGATGCAGAGTTCGAAAAGTTAAATGCGATAAAAAGAAACCTAGTTGTAAACACTGTACTTCTAGGAAAGAGGAATGTACTAGAGATTATGTACGGTGGCAAACTAGAAGTAAGAAAAGCCAAAGTTCCGATATTAAAAAGGAAGAGTTAGAACCAGAGTTTCTCAAAGTACCTAGAGGAGATTTAAAGTTAAATTTGATGCAATATGTTAAACATGAGAGTAGTCCAAATTCATCACCTAAACCTTATCCGAATGATGTTAGTAGCTCTAAAGACACCAAACAAAAAAGCAAAACGAACGATAAAGTTATATCGGTAAAGGGCACAGCCATGAAGGCAGTTGCTATACAGATGATCTTATCCAATTCAATAATTGATACTAAAAAAGACATAGCGATGCTCAAAGATGGGACTTTAGATTATAACGGAAATAGCCCTATGGGATTCTTAGTAACTAAATATTTGAAGCACAAGCTCTTTTCCGAAAGCGAAGAGGAGATGACAAGGTTTTTATTTTTTAATGGTCCTAAATCACCAAAACTGATAGTGTCGGAATGTTTATCTTTAATAGAAGAAATAGCACAATCCTGTTTAAATTCATACTTTGCCTATTTTCATTATTTTGTACCTTTAGTTGACAAAGACTCCTTTCTATCGGATCTTGATTCCCAACCCAAAATGTTGATCCATATGATGTGTGCCATAGGTTCAGCATACCTGCCACATATAGCTCCAGACTACGCAGAATTCTTTACGAACAGTGCTATAGTGGAGCTGAAGAAAGATTATACAAGTAGACCCACTCTAGGTAAAGTGGCAACTTATCTTCTATTAGCGCATTTTCAACACTCCTCTTCTCAATTTCAAAACTCGTGGATTTACCTTGGAGTAGCTATTAGGATAGGTTACGCTCTAGGCCTCGATAAAGAGTCGCCAAAAAGCTGCTCACCAACCGATATGAAAGTTCGTTCGTTGCTGTGGGCATGGTGTCATATATTAGATAAAACTTACTCATTTACCATAGGTAAACCATGGCTTATTATTTATCAAGGGCTTCCCAACCCAAAAAGTGCTACTTCAAGTCCCCAACATGAAACTTTAACTCCTAATGGCTTATTAAGCGAATGTTCACTCCTGTTTACGCTACAACTCTGTGCGATTTCACATCTCCTTTCGTTTGTTATAACACAGCCTTATCTAGATTCTAGTGACAGTATAGCCTTTGAAATGCATCGTGAACAAAGAGCTCATGAAATAAAACATAAACTGGATTACTGGCATAGTAAACTAAGTGAGAAGTTTAAGAAGTTGGAGATGCGCTGCGATTTCGATAGTTCTTCTACAATACTAAAATTTAAAAATAACTTGGACCTTATTTATTTCAGTACTCTGTTACAACTTTTTCAGCCGTTAGCTAGTTCTTTAGATAGGTTTAAAGCTGATATGTACATCGAGAAATGTAGGTGGTTATCTGAGCAAGCTATCAACATAACGATCAAGTTTGGTCATAGTTTTAACTTCGCCGGCACCACTTATAGATTTTACTGTTTAAGCGTTGCTGTAATGTTTCAACTTATGTACCACAAACAGACCAAATGTAAACATCCCGAAGCATCTTTGGCTTCAATCCAAGGCGGTATCGCTATGCTCCGTATAACTCGTAGTCAATTTAAACTCGCTTCTGAATGTTTAGGTATATTTTCACTAATAACTAAATTTGAAGATTTGAGTATCGATTAATACCTGTTATATAGTGTACACCTTTTAAAATTATTTAATCAATTATAATCTTTCTAACTTCCTTCTACAGGAAACATCAAATTTTAGGTTATACATCTTTAACTTAAAATATCTGCAGTTAAAAGGAATACTAACATAAATAAAAATCAATGAATATAACTCATACTATTATTATTTAAATTTTTTAACTCTTTTTCAAAATATAGTAAAAATAGTAAAATTATAATAATATACATTGTTCTATTTATTATTGATTCAATATAACGAAATAATTTGATAAATTTTTTTGTACATTTACTAAAAAGTGGTACATTTTATTTAACTAATATTTTGCCCACCGCTTTTATATACCTATATATAAGTTTATGTTTGGATTATAATTTTCAGACCAAGTAAAGTTATGATAACGCTTTGTGTTTCAATAAATTAATTAATGAATTTGATACCTCACACTACAAAAATCTTTAAACTATTAAGTGTTTAATTACGTATTAAAGTAGTAGCATTATGGAAAAACTATTCACCGTATTAAATGTATATATAAGTTAACAATCATATATAAAGAGTTATATTATACTTTAATAGGTTTTAATCCTTTTTAATTTTGGATTCTGACATCCGATCCACCTGTACGCTTCCGATCACTTATACATTTCATATTCTTTTATTTACGATTTCGTTTACAGCAGTAGGAATAAAAATTGCACTACATTAATGCTTATATATTAAATATATACATATTATTAATCTTACTGATTAACTGTATCAAGTTAATAATTTAAGCTTACCTATTAATGAATTAAATCATTTGTTAAAGCATCTTAAAACATTTGAATGTTATTGAAGTGCGATAAGGGGATGAAAAATAGATAAGCCTTTATTTTTAAAAAAATTATGAGTATAAGTCGAATATGTTATAAATTTAATAATCTAGAGAAATTGTTTAGTATATTAAGGTTTTACTATATAAGAAATATTTTGACATCTATAAAACTTAATGGAGTATATTTCTATTAAAAACTATATATTCTTGAACGTAAGCACTGGTTTCTGGTAAATAGATACGAACCTAATTTTAGTACTAATTATTTTTATTGGCTACATCGCCTTACCGCAAAAATAGCAAATTGTTAAACTGTTTAAAACTGAGGGTTCCTTTGGACCTGTGAAACGTTCAATAAAGGTGAAGAGACGTTCTAGAGTAGTTGAAATTTTGAATAGAAACGTTTTATGGAAAAATAGGGAATCATTATTTAAAAGGAAATCTAATTAAAATTTATCAAAGCTATCGGTTGGTCTATGTTTCTGTTAAAATCACTTTAAATTTTACATTCACAAACTTTCTATATTAAAATGGTTGGTACGAATACGGTAGAATTGGATAAATATGATTTCTAAATGAGATAAACTATATTTGGTAGTCCGGATTGAAACTAATCTATTCTGGCATCCGATATAAAAAGTACTTAAAGGTTAATACTTGTAAAAACTATTACTAATATTCGGTAGAATTGCGTGGGAAGTTTGAAAGTAAACTGAGCTATAATTTCAAAATAGCGATCGAAACCTACGTAATATAAAATTAACTTTTAATTAAACTATGAGAAGTTGAAAAGACAATAGTTGTTAACATTTCTAATTCAGCTTAAACTTTCTATAAATGTTCTTCAAATAGTTTGAATCGTATTTACAACAATTTATCATTTTTAAAATTTATATTTGAAATATATGAAATGACATCTAAAAATATTAAAACTTGTTTTTAATCAAATATTTAATTAATTATCTTTAAAATTACTATTTCACTTGATAGTTGATAAATATCAGAAATATTAGTTGTTCGCAGTACACATATTTTGAACAAAATTGGTTTTTAAAGCAGAGTTTGGTCATGTGCAAATTCCAATTTGAAATGGAGCTTTTGCTACTATTTTTGCAGTTTTCGGAAATTTAAAACGGACTGCAGATAAAATAGAAATGTGGTTTTAATTTGCTAATAATAAATTTTAAATAAAAATATCCCACAAACCAACATAGTGAAAATAGCTTTCAGCAAACATATAAATTGAATTTTAGATTCATAATTAATCTTTACTTACCTGCCAAGGGTTTTCCATGATCAAGAAGGTGGAATTCCTGCTAGTGGAATGGGGCATTGCACTCTACGGCCCCAGAACTAGTATGATATGCTTCGGCATAGTCAGTTGGACAATTTTTGGTTGTGGGAGCGATGCGTACGCGCAGAACTCCTGTATTTCTTATTTACAAAAAAATAAACTAAATCAAGCTGTTGTAATTTATGGTTTAAACTAATTACATCGAAATCACTTTTTAATAATATATTTTTATAAGTGTAAATTAGAAACCATAGTTAGAAAAAATGAATTTCGATTAAGAATAGTTTATGCAGCTAATGTTAACTGATAAATTAACTAATAAGTAAATACATATATAATGTCAACATAAAATTATAATGCCATAATATAAAATATAGGCTAGTTGTCAATATCAAATATACCTAATTAACTAGCATTAACAATCAATTATTTTGTTTTAATTTTTATAGAGTACAATTTGATAAGAATTTAAAGTAACTTAAAAATTTCATTTTAATTTATATAAATATATATATTATTTTATAAACTGTAATACAGTTAAATTTTAAAGTTAGATTTTAAAAAAATATATCTTTAAATTAAGCTATAGCAAATTGTTAAAAATATTTAAATGTATAAAAATCTATATTCAAATAATCTATTATTTAAAAAAAAATCTTTTATAATAATATAAATTAAAATTAACTTTAAATAAAATAAGTAAAGGGTTTAATTTAATAGCTAATTAAATTATAAATAAATTTATAATAACCAAATTTAAAGAAACTAATTCTAACTACTATTACTTTTAAATTAAATTAAAACTATATTATATTATTATATTTAATTATTATAATTTAACTTAAATTTAAATTAATTATATTTAAAAATACTAATAAAATTTATATTACTATTACTTTATTTTATTTATATAAATATTTTATTATTATTAAAAAATAAGCTAAATAAAAGATTAGCTACTTTTAAAAATAGCTTATTTTTATTTAAAAGGTTTACTAAATTTTAAAAAAATTAATATAATTAGATTTTAACTAAATTAAAAAAAATATTAATATTAAAGCAGCTTTTTAATATTTAAACTTATATTTTATAGCTAATAGCTATAAAATTTAAGCTTTAATTACATTATTAAAACTTATAGCTAAAAGTTATAGTTTTTTATAACTATTAATAAAATTTTTAAATTAATTTTACTAGTATTTTTCTTTATACTATATAAGAAAAAATATATAGTATAAAGTTATAAATTATTTATTATTTATTTTATTGAATAAAAATAAGTAAATAATAATTTTAATAGACTTTTTTTTATGCATTTTATTATAAAGTTTACATATTTTTAATTAAGTTAAAGCTTAGATTATATATAATTTTCTATTATATAAAAAACTAATCAAAAAGCTTAATATTAATATTTTATATACTATAAATATAAAATCTTAATATAATTTTTAAATAATATAATAATATAAAAAATAATTTTACTTTTATATAATAAAGTTATTTATTAAAATAATATTTTACATATATTAAATATAAGTTTTTAAATCTTAAAAAAAGTTTTTAATATATTTAAATAATACTATACAAATAGTTAGTATACTTTTTAAATATACTTTTAATATTAAAATTATAATTTAATACTATACTAATTATTTTTTCTAAAGTATTTTTATAATATAATATATTTTAAAAGCTATATCTTTAACTATATAAATATATATTATAAGTAATATAGTTTATATATATTATATCTAATTTTTATAATTTTTATATTATTTTTATATTGCTATACTTATTTTATAAATATAATATAAGCTGTTTTTTTAAATTTTTTAAATAATTATATAATAAAAATATTAGTTTTTTTACTAAATAGATATATTAATACTATATTAATATTTTATTAAAATTTAATATATATTTATAATTTTACTATAATAATATATTTTAAAATATTATAAATTATAGCTAAAAAATATATAAAAGTTAATTGTATTTATATAATAATTATTAAGTATAATATATTAAAATTTCAAAAATATATATTTATTTTTTTATAGTAAGTATACTTTTATTAGTAATATTTATTTTTTAAATTTTTTTAATAATTTTTAGTAAAGTAAATCAAAAATTATACACTTTTTACTATATAAAAATAATTAAATAAAATTATTTTTAGCTAATTTTATTAATATAATTTAGTATTATTTAATTTTTAAAAGTAGTTAATTACTTATTTATTTATTATAAAATATTTTATATTAGTAGTATAAAATTTATATAAATTCTTTTAAAAAATAAAGTTTTATATATAGTTAAATAAAGTTAGTTATAATATATTAGTTTATTTAAACTTTAAAAATAAAAGTTTATATTTTTTTAGTAGTTATAAAAAAATTAAAAAAAGTTAATTTTTTATTTTATAAAGCTTATTTAAATATTAAATCTTTAAATCTATAATCTAAATTTTTTAATATTAATTTTTTTAGTTTTTTTTAAAGCTTTTTATATAAAATTTTATTTTAGTTAAACTTTTATTTAAAAGTAAAATTAAAGAAAATTTTAAATTAGTAAAAATAAAATAATAAACTTTTTTAATTAAAGTTAATATTAATTTATAATAAAAAAATATATTTAATATTAAAATAAAAAAATATTTTTTATAAAAGTGAAATTTTATTTTAAGCAAAAATTTAAAAAGTTTTAAACTATTTTATTATTTTAATAGTATTTATTTTATTAAAACTAATTATAACTTTTTAATTTTTAATTTTTTTTTAAATATTAAAAAGTTTTAAATTTATTAATATTAATAGTAATAACTAAAAAAAAAATAACAAAAGAAAAATTTAAAAAAAAATAGATTTATAAAGTTAAACTTAAAATTATAAATTAAAAATAAATAAATAATAATTAATATATATTTATTATAAAAATAGTTTATATTTAATTAATATTCATTTATTTATTATAATATATATTATAATATAAAAATTTATTTTAAAATAGTATTTTTTAATACTAATTTTATAGCTAACTTTTTTTTTTAAATTAGAAATCTATATTTGATAAATTTATTATTTTTATCATTAATTTTTTTATTAAATTTTTTAAATACTTTTTTTATATTATAAACTTTTTAGTATAAAGTATAAATTTATTTATACTAAAAAAAAAGAAGTTTTTAATCTTAAAATAAAAATTAGCAAAAGCTTAAAAAATTAATATAGTTATAAAATCTAGAATAATTCTATTTTTTTAAAACTTAATTTAAAAAGTAGTAATGTTTATACTTATTTAACTAGTATAAATAAGTTTAAATAATTATATTTATTATAATAACAATAAAAAATAAGAATTTTACCTATTTTAATAAAGCTTTAAATAAGCCAGCAAGTATTTATTTAGAAAATTTATTAAAATTTTACTTGATAATATATTTTTATTTTGGTATTAATATAAATATTAATATAATACTTAATATAATTGATATCAATTTTTTAAAATAACATATCAAAAAAATTATAAAAAATTTAATATAAAAATATACACTTTTTTAAATTAAAAAAATTTATTATTAAGCTATATTAGTATATTAAAAATTAAGCTAGAAATAATATTAATTAAAGTAAATATAACTTTAATTATATAAACTATATTATAAACTAAAAAAAGTTTAGTTATTATTACTTAATTTACTAATTGTTTATTAATAAAGCTAGCAATAATATCTTTAAAAAAAATAATGCCTAATAATAAAGTATTAACTTATTTTAAATTAAAATTATAGCTTTTTTAAAAGTAAAAGTATACTAATCTACTAAAAAAATAAAATAAAGTATTTTTAATATATTAAATTTAAAGTAAAAATTATTTAATAATAATAAAAATAAGAAAAAAGTAGCTTTTTTTTAGAAGTTGAAAATAAGCTTATTTAAATTCTGAAGAATAGTTTAAATTAGTTTATTTTACTTAAGCTAGTTTATTAAAATTTAAAATTATATATATTTTTTTGTAATTAGTTTTATGTAATTCTATTTCTAATTTAAAAAAGTAAAATTTAAATGTAAGTTAAATTTTAGTTATTTTATATAAAAATAAAATTATTTTATTTATATCTATAGTTTTTGAATTTTAAATTATCAATTAATATATTTTATATAGTTTATTACTTATATTTAAATTCTTAATTTAGTAATTTTTAGTAATAAAATACTAGAATAAATTATATTTTTTAACTGTTTAATTTTTTAAAGTATTTAACTAAATTATTTGAAAGAAAATTTAGAAATATAAAAATTAAATAAAAGGTAGCTAAAGGTTTTTTTATACTTATATAATTTATAAATTAATAGTAATTTTAAAATTAGTATTATGGATATATAATAAAACTTTAAATGCTATAGTAAAGGAAAAAAACTTGCTCTATATTCCTAAATACTTAAATCTAACAGATGATTATTTTGTATCTTTTTTAGATAATTGATTTACTAAAAATAAGAATTCTTATATAAGTATAATGTTTGGCTTACTACAGTGCTATTTGAAATAAATGATCTAATCTACAAACTTTTGAAACCCACACTTGGATTTGCTAAAGAAACCAATATAGTGAATATATTGATTCCTTTTAAAAACAATTAGTAAATATAAATATATAATTTACTTAGGATGCTTCTATAATCTCAATAGAAAACTTGGGATTACTTTGAATAAGATTTTATAAACGGTTTCGTTTGGTCCATTTCAACAAAAAAGCACACATATTTATGAAAGAATTGTTTGGAATTTAGTTAGTGTCCAAATGGGATTTAAATTTAGGGCTATTTTTAGCTCATAATTTAATTTTATAGCTCAATTAGGACTAATTTTTACATAATTAATTTGAAATTAAAATTGTATCATTTTTTTATCTTTTAAATTATCAGTCATTAGGCAATATACTAATAACATAAATTTCCAATTGGTACAACTTTTTGGAGATATACTTTATTGACAATAAATAAGGCTGAAACTTAAAATTTTATCTTACACATTATTTAAACACTTCTAAAAATATGAACATTTTCTATATACAAAAACCAACTTGTTAGTGCGCGATCTCAAAGTTTGCAGATATTCTCAAGCTGCATTCAAATTGAAATTATAGTAAAGATTGGATAACGAAAATTTTTACTCATTTAGCCAAGAGACTTAGTTAAAGTTAGATTTTCAAATAGATTTAATGTATCAGAAGTCCTAATATATGAAAGTTAGTGGACACAATAGTATTAAATCGGCAATAGTTTTCCATTTTTTACTGTCACATGTTACTTCAAACGGAACAAAGCAATATAAAACGATCCAACTACAATTAATTGCTTAAATATAAAAACTCCTACCTTTATTATACTTAAGTGTATTTAAAAGTGTTAAAAAGCTAAAAGCAGATAAAACTTTTAACTTTTTTAAAATATCACATTTATGAGTCCAGATACAACACCACTTTTACAAAGTACAGCTCGAACTAATGACAACGACAGCACAATAAGTCGAATATTTGCATTTGACGAGTTTCAGATACAATTTATAAGATTTTGGATTTTTCTCAATATACTTTGCGTTTTAATGTTTTTGCCTTCTATTCTTATTTCTATTTTAAATAAGTTTACATCTGAATAAAAGTTTCTATTTCACTTATATCAACTTATGATTTTATATTTGAAATGCAATGTTGTAAGCTTATGGAAATAGAAATTTATTTTTTGTATTTAAATATACAACGTAATTTTTTTAAATTACTTTTTAAGAAAGTTAATAGATAGGTATAATTACCATTTATAAAGTATATAAGTTTAAAAAAACCAACAGATCAATTCCCATTATTATATAAATGATAAAAAATAATTAAGTATACAAGAACTTCAAAATTCTAGTTAATATTTCCCTGCTAGTTTTAAGTACTCGTTGTGATTAATCTTAATTATGTATAACCGATTGTGCTTTAATTTATGATCGAAGATGTGTAAATTAATTACAGTGTTTTCTTTGATGCTGTTCGATTTAAATGCTTGATCGCATAAATATTTATACAATATATATTTACAACTTGGTTCTTAAAAACACAATACTTATTTGTATGATTTTTATAACATTTTAAATATTTTTCTTATTTTCTTTATTACTAGAATTTGTGTAAGCCTATCCTGTTCCTTAAGGAGTTATTGCTTCATCATTTCAAGTTGTACAATTACAATTAATAAACGGGAATTAAAAGTAACTTTAATCTTAACCAAACGATTCAATCAGTTAAGGCTATATTTCATTAGCGGCATTATTATAAATTTGAATATTTAAGCTTTTGTTTCTGACGGGTTTTCCAGTTGTAGTATACTACAGCAACGGAGCTTTGAGCAAAGCACTTATTCTAAGATGGGATTTTACAATGGTAGAGTTTGACTCCAATTTAGTAAAGTTTTATATAATATTAGATAAGCGCTGGATATAAATCTTATTAAATATTAGTTTAAAAATTATAATATTTTTATTTACAATCTGCTATTACAATTAAATTAGGTCAATAACTGTTTACATTAATTGTACTTGTTGAAATGGATTACGTGAATTTAAGCTTTTGTGATATATAACTCAGCTCAATATATATATATATATATACATATATATATATTACATTCCTGTAGGTCGAATGACCCAGATTCCTTTTATTAATAAGGAGAAAAATTTATAATAAATTTGCTAATAGAAGAGAGTTTAAAAGGGAGGAAGATGGTAGTAAAAGCTAAAAGTTCTCAAAATGATACGTCAAGAATTTTGAGATTTTGAAGAGGATAAGGAGAAAAATTGACAAAAGCCTATCTCCAACTTAAATAATATTTTCCAAATTGAAAGCAGTATGGAGAAAGAAAAACTAGATCTGGAAAAGGCTTAAAGAGAGTAGAACAAACTCTATATATATACTATAAAACTGTTAAAGCAAGGAGGAGACAAGAAAATGAGGATAAAAATACTATTAATTTAGAAAGCTATATAAGTGGGGATAAAAAGAATAATGTAAGAGAGATAAGTAATAGAAAATAGCCTAAGACTAGCTTAATTAAGCCCAACTAAAAGTTAAAAGCAATTTGGCAGATAAAAAATTGCTATATTAGAGAAGTAAATTTAAAAGAAATAATATAGAGCTAGTATTAGAATTAAAAAACTAAAAGAACTAGATATAGCTTAACTAGAAAGAGATAGTAATATTTATTAAAGTATATAAAAGAGTATGCAAAATTAGAAGTAAAAGAAGACTTTTTAAGCAGTATTTTCTTAAAAGTACTTGAGTTTTACTTATACTATATAGAAATAAACTAAATAACTACTTATTAAAAAGATAAAAAGCTAAATAACTATTTAAAAATTTTAATACTTAGTACAAAATACAGAAAAGTAGAGAAAATAAATATAAAATGCTTTTTGAAATCTAAGCTAAATAGTAGTTTATATTATTTTTTATATATTTGCTTATAAAAGTATAGTTTATAATATTTATATTTAATAAAAAAATTATAATTATAATTATTATAAAGTTTAGCAAAAAAAAGTAGCTGTAATTATATTTTTTTATAATATAAAAATAAAAATTTCAAAAAAATATTAGAGTTTATAAAAAAAATTCTACTTTAAAGAAAATTTAATTTAAAAAATTAAGATGCTAATTATTATTTAAAAGTTAAAGTTTAATTTATTTATTAAAATATTTAGATTTTAAATAAAAGCTAAAAAAAAATTAATAAAATAGCTATAAAAAAAGAAAAAACTATAAAAAAAAGCTATCAACTTATTAATATTAATTAAAATATTATTAGCAAATTAGTATATTTTTTTTACTTTAAAATAAATGAAAGTATTTACTAATAAGTTTAAAACTATAGATAATATATATATAAATATAATTATTTAAAATACTAAATAATTTTAAAAATAAAAACTGAAAATTTAAGTCTAAAGTAAAACTATATAATTATAAAAGAGTATATTATAGTGCTAAACTTTTAAGTAACTAAAAAAAGTTATAAAAAATAATTTAAAAAAAATTATAGGCTAAAAAAACTTAAAATTATTAAAAGTATATTATTTAATTATAAGCTTTAGTTTAATTTTTTTTAAATAAAAATAGTATAATTATATATTTTTTAAAATTAAAAAAATATTGCTGAAAATAGATTTATACTAAATAAATTTAAATAATATTTAGAATTAAAAAAAATATATAAAATCTTTATAAAAAAGCTTAGTATTTATACTAAATAAAAAAATGAGCTTAAAGTTAGCTAAAAAAGAGCTTTTTTTATAAAAAATATTAAAGTTAAAAAAAGCTTAAAAGATATTTTAGAATTTATTAAAAAAAAGAATTAGTTAAAAATAAAAAATATTTATATTTTAAAAAAAAAGTATAAAATACTATTTAAATTAGAATATTTATAATTAAAGTAGCTAAAAAAGGCTATAAAAACTATATATTTTTAATAAAAGTACTTGAAGTATAAAAAAAATAATTAATAAAAAAAGGTAAAAATTAAGTAAAAGTTTAAATAACAAAATTTTAATAGCTAATTATAATATTAAAAAATTAGAATTAAAATTAAACTAGTAATTAAAAAAAGATTTTTTATTACTACTAAATTTAAAAATTTAGCTTTAAGAAATAAAGTATTAAAAATAATAGTTTAAAATATTTTAGCTTTAACTTTATTATAAAATAAATATATTAGACATTTATTAAAAATAATTTATTAAGTTAAAATTAGTTTATATTTAATTAATTATAATTGTTATATATAATTTTAATAAATAGTAAAGTAGCTACTAAAATAATTAAGTAAAAATAAAAACTAATATTATAATAAAAAAAAGTATTAGCAAAATTGTTTTTTTTTATAATTCAAAAGTTAATTTAAAAACTATTAAATATAAAATGAAAAAAAATTAAATAGTTATAAAAAAATATAATATAAAATATTTTAACTTATTACTTTAAAAAATATATAAACTTTTAGAAGAATTTTAAAAAAAAAAGTAATACTAAAAAAAATAAAAATATAGCTTAATTTAAAATTTAAAAAAACTTTAAAAGTCATTATTTAAAAATTAAACTAAAAATATAGCTAAATATTAATAAAATTTTAAAATATAAATAAATAAAAATAATAAAGAAAATTAGTATTATAAAAATAAAAAATATATATATTATTAAAAAATAGTACTTATTAAATATTAAAATTTTATTTATTAATATATAAGTAAAATAATAGTAATAAGTAGTAGTAGCAGCTTAATAAATATTATAAGTAAAAGTTTAAAAAACTTTTTTAAAAAACATTTTATTAAAGTATTTTTTATTAGCTTATTTAGTAATTTACTAAGCTTTTATAGTAAAAATTTAATTTATATTAGTTTAATTTGCTAGTATTTTAATAATAATAGTATTAATATATATTTTTACTTTAAAGCTTAGTAGATTATTAGATAAGCTAGTAAAAAAAAGTAAATAGCTATAATATTAAATATTTAAAATAAATTATTAGAAAATAGATCTTAAAAGTAGTCAATAGTTAGCAAATAAGCTTAAAATTATAAAATATTAGTATTATTTACTTTAATAGTAAGTAATAAAAAAGTTTAAAAAAGTAAAAGTTATAAATTTAATTATATAATTAAAAAATAATAATAAAATAAATAGCTAAATATATATTATAGCTTATTTTTAAAAATAAGTAAAATATTAATAAAATAAATCTTTTTTATTAATAAATTCTAATTTTAAATATACTTTAATTTAAAGTAATTTAGATAAATGGATATAAAACTTACTTAATTAAAATAAATAAAAGTCTAAATAGCTAAAATTGTTAATATAAATATATATAATATTTATATTAAGTAAAATTATATAAATTTTTAAAATAAAACAGTTATACTATTTAAATAAAGTTTTATAAATAAATTTAAAAGTTAAATTAGCTTTAAAAATGGCTAAAATACTTTGATTACTAGTATTTTATTATAATAATCTAATATAACTAGCTATTAATTTAGTTAAATTTTAAATTAGTTTTTTTTTTAAATAAAGTAATTAATTAAGTTATATTTTTATACTAAAGTAAAAAAATATATATATAAATTTAATATATTTAAAAAATGTTTATAAGTTTAAAATAATAGTTAAAAAATTAGAAATTAATATATTAAAAAAATAAAAAAATAAGTTTTATATAAGTAAAAATTTATTAAAAATATTTATTATTATAAGTATATATAATTAGTACTATAAGTATATAAATATTTAAAAACTTATTTAAACTAAAATATTTTTTTTATATAAAATAAAATAAATATTAATAATAAATAAAATATTAAAAATAGTATAAAAAAAAGCTTAGAAAACTTTAAAAATTATAAAACAAATTTTATTTATAAAAAAATCTCAAAATTTTACTAAAATATCTATTAAAAAGTAAGAGTAACTAAGCTTGAAATTTAAAAAAATTATTTAAAAACTAAGTTTTAAATATTTATTTTATTTTACTTTAAAAAATATTTTTATTTATATATTTAAGATTATTTTTATTAAAAAATAAGTAATTATAACTTTTTTAATTTTAACTTTAATTTATAAATATAGTTACTAATTTATTTTATTAAATAACTAATATATAAATATAAGTTAATTTAAATAATTTTATATTTTTTAAATTTTAAGCTTATTATATATATTGCTAACTTTATTTAATATAGTTTTTTATAGTAAACCTATAAATAATATTAAAATTTAATAGCTAATTATTATTAGTTTAACATTTAAAATTTTTAATTTTAAGTATAGCTAGCAAAGTATAAAGATTTAATATTATATATATTTTTTTAATTTTAATATTTTTAAATAAAAATATAATAACTTAATTTAAAAAAAAATTATTTATTATTAAAAGTTTTTTTTATATAAGTAAATTAAAGTTGTAAGCTAAATATATTATTTTAAAATATTTTTTTACTAATTATTTTTTTTAGTTAACTTTTATAATTCATTGTCTAATGATTTTACTAAACGCCTATTATGTATTTTCGCTTTGA
>JAWQFY010000407.1:0-32686 GCA_037055185.1 Capillidium rhysosporum | reverse complement strand
ATATTATAAGTATACTTTTATATTTATTATTTTAGTTTTAATAATACTAGTAATTTATATATATATTATATTATTATTATTAAAATTATTTAGGTTTTAAAAATTATATACCTATATTATAATATTTAGTAATTAAATAAAAATTTTAGCATTAAGTAATAAAAAAGCTAATAATAATAATAATTTAAAAGTATTTTAATTAAAATATAGTATATATAAATTATTAATTATAATATAATTGATTTTATATAATATTATTTTATTATTATATATATTATAAGTTTTAAAATTTCTAATAAATAAAGCTATTTTATTAACATTTATATATTTTCAAGTTTTAAATTTAAAGCTATATATAAACTTACTATTTTTATTTTAGTAAAAACTTTAGTATTATAGCTACTTAATATTAAAATTATATACTTAACTTTATTAAAGCTGTTAATTTATATAAAGTATTTTTAAACTAAATAGTAAAAATTATTTTTTTAATAATTTTAGAGAAAATATTATTTATATAGCCTTATTTTTAATATAAAGCTATTTATAAATTAAATAAAATATAAATAATAGTATAAATTTACTAATATTAGTTATAAAATATTTATTTATTAAATAATATAAAAGTAATAAACTTTTTTAATACTTTTATATAAGTTTTTATTTTTATTTTTATTAAATAAAACTATTATAAAACATATAAATAAAATATTTAGCTTATTAAATTTTAATTTTTTCATTTTATTAATATTTATATTTTTTTAAAATTTATTTTATACAACTTTATAAACTTTATTAATAGCTATAATTAGTTAAAAAAATTATAATATTTATTAAATAATGCTTTATAATATAGATAAAAAATTTAAAAATTTAAAAAATAAACTAGCTATATAGTAAATAGTATTTTTTTAAATATTTAAATAATATATATAGTAATTATTATTTATATTTGAAAATATTTTATTATAAAAAAATTTATAAAAAATAATTTTTATTATAGTAATTATAAAGAAAAATAAAATATAATTTTAATAGATTTTTTTAATATTTTTTAGCTAAATTTAAAAACTGCTTAAATATTTTCAATCAAGTTAAAGTTTAAGCTAAGTAAAATATAAAAATATAGCTTTTATATTAGTTAAAAAGCTTAGTATTAGTATTTTATATATTTAAAATATAAGGCTTTAATTTAGTTTTTAGTTATTATAATAATATAAAAATAGAAATTTTATATATTAGAATAGCCTAATAGTTTTTTAAATAAATTTTTTATAAAAAACTTAATATATAATTAAATTTATAACTTTAATTAAGCTAATATATATAATTTTTATTTTAGTAGTAATATTGCTAAAAGGTTATATTTATTATTTTTATTTTTATTTTTACAATAAAACTACAAAATTTAAATTATACTATTTAAGTAATTAATATATATATTTAATATACTTTTAATATAAAAGCATTATTTTTATACTTATATTAACTATTTTTTTAAAATTATTTTAATAATATATTATAGTATAAAATTTATACTTTTACATTTTACAAAGTTTAAAAATTACTTAATTTATATATATATATAAAATAAAAGTATAACTTTATATTTTGCTAAGTTATACTTATAAAAGTTATATATTTTATATATAAGTTAAAATATTTATATATATATATAAAATATATATATATTATACTTACTTATTATTTAAACTATACTTAAATAATAAAAGTTGAATATTTAGCTAAAGCTTTACCTTAGTTAGCTTTAGTTATATCTTTAGTTATAATTATTTTTTAATATATACTTAGTTTTTATAACTTATAAAATTAAAATTATATTTTTATAATTATTATATTACTTTTATACTATTATACTTACTTAGTAAATATAATATAGATTATAAAATTTTATTTTTTTTATAATTGTATAATAAAAATACTATCTTTTTTTAGTATATAAATATATTGATTTTATTTTTTTTTATTAAAATTTTAATATATATTTACAATATTATTATAGTAATATATTATAAAATTATAAATTTTTTTTAACTATATTTATATATAATAAGTAAATAAATTTATTTATTTTTTAGAATTAAAATTAGTTATATTCAAAAGTAGCTAATTACTTATTTATTTTATATACTAATAAATATACTAAAATAAAAAATATAATTAATAGTATTAATTTATTATAAATTTATTAATAATAGAAAAGTAGTTAAATTTAAAATAATATAGTAAGCTATAATGTTAAATATTTATAAAAAAATTATTACAAAATATAATAATAAATCAATAATAATAATAATAATAAATAAACTTTATAATATTATTATTATTAATTATAATATACAAAAAATAATAAGTTAAATAATATAGTAATAATAAAAATTATATTAATTATATTTTATTTTATTAAAATATACTTAGTAAAAAAATATTATTTTTTCTTATTATTTGAATTAACTAATAATAAACTAAAAATAAAATATATATTATTATAAAACTAAATATAGTTAATATAAAGTTTTTTTTTAATATTTTCTTAGTTATTAATATTTATTTACTATTTTTATTTAATAATTTAATAAATATTTTTATTATAAATAAAGTAATAAATAAAATAAAGTATATTAGCCTAAATAATATTAATACTTTAGTTTTTATTTTTACTTCTTAATATTAAAAATTTTACTTAATTAAAAATACTAAATTATAGCTAATTTGTTATTTTTAAAAGCTAAAAAACTTTAATTAAAATAATAGTATAAAATTTATAAAAATAATTAGTTTTATTAAAGCTAAATTAATAAATCAAAAAAATATACTTATAATATAATAAAAGTTTTTAAAGCTTAATATTAATAATTAAAATATTATTTATAAATTTTTAAAATAGAAAATATTAATAAAAAATAATATATTTAATATTTATTTTATAAAAATTAATTTTAAAAATTTATATTTAAAATATATTAATTATAAAAATATTATAGTAAAAAGTTAATATTTATTTTAAAATATTTAAATAAAGTATATTATCAAATAGTAACTAATATAAAATAATATTAAAAAAGTAATAGCTAAAACTTTTATTAGAATTAAAATACTTTATTAAATATAACTGCTTTTTAAATTAGTAATATTTAAAATAAATAAACATGTAAAAAGAAAATTTTATTTTTAATAATAACAGCTATAGTTAAAATAGCCTAAAAATAATATATTTAACTTATATATTAAAAAATTAGATTTATATTTTATTATTTTAGCTATACTTTATTTTATATATTAATATTTATAAATGTATTTATTAAAACTTATATATAATAGATATTATTTAAAAAATAATGTTAAATTATAAGTTAAATACTAATTAATAAAGAATGTATATTTTTTAATAATAATTATTATTTTATTTTTTTATAAGCTTTTTATACTTTTAAAAAGATTGATTTTTAAAATATATTATAAAAATATATAGTAACTTTTTTATAATTTTTTTTTATATTTTAAAGTTAAATTTTAACTTTGAATTATTAAATTACTTAAGCTATTTTTTTTTAATATAATAAAAATACATTATACAAAATTTTAATATAAAATAAATAATTATATTAATAGTATTTAGTCATAATTAGTGCTCAATAATTATAAATTATTAAATATATATATAAATATATAAATAACTTAAAAGCTATTTATATTTTATTATTATTATTTAATAAAAGATAATAATAATAAGTTTTATTACTATTAAAAATTAGTATATTTTTAAAAAATAAAATAAAAATTTTTTATAGTTTAATTATTTTATATCTTTTATATTTAGTATTATTATAATATATAAAAGTTGTATTTTTAGTATAGTTTTATAGTTTAACTTAATTTTTTAGAAATTAAGCTATTAATCAAATAAAAAGATTATTTATATAATAATTACATATAATATTTTTATTATTTTTATTTATATATTTAAAATAGAAAAATGTATTAAAATTTAGATTGCTAAATATTAGTATAAAAAATCTAATACTTATAAAAAAATTACATATTTATTAGCTTTAGTATAAAATGCTACTTAAAATTTAGTAGTATACTAAAACATATAATATACCTAATTAAAAGTTATATCAGTTTTTAAAATACACTAATATAAGTAAATAAGTAGTAAAAAATATATAAAGTTTTATAAATACTTCAAAACATCTATAATAAAAAAGTTAAAAGTATGAACTATTGTTCCTACTAAAATTACAAAATAAAAAAGTGAAATAAATTGGGTTTAAAACTTAATATTTTGATAATATAAACTTTATTATTTAACAAGTACTATTTTAAAATTTTAGTTGATGAAAAAACATTTTAAGTAATCCTTAAATTCTTGTAAATTGAAGAGTTATATTATATGATATATTGTGAGGTAGGAATTAGATAGATATCATTTTGAACTTCAATTTAAAACAGTTGAATACATTTACCAACTTTTAAAAATTACTAAATATTTGCTATAGTAAATTAATTCTGCTATCAATTCAACAATTATATTAATAAAAATATCTTACATAGAAAAACTGAAATTAAAACATCACTATTCTAAATAAATAAAATTTAATCCATCTTAGTTTTTGAAGCAGGAACTAAAATTCTAAACGAAGCCATACCGAATACCATTGTAGATAAAAACCAGCGTACTGTATCCTCCTTTGTAACATTCTCTTTTAAATAACATACTAGCACACTCAATACAGCTAAAAATGAGTTAAACCCTATTAAAAATAACCATAGTCTGTTGATAGCGTAAGTTCCTAAATTTACTTGAATTTGTTGTAAGAAAGTAAATGGCGTGAAGGCTGGAAACGTCAACGATAATAGCAGTATGTAAATGGATAACATAAGTGTAATACCTATATTACCTGGTAACTTAAAGCGCTCGTATTGGATCCTCCTGTTGTACATCTTCAACTTTATTTTGTAATTGGTAAAAACGAAGTTTTGGAATTTGAGTTGGCAACTATAACTTTAACTACTTTTAATTGTAACCAATAGCAACCGATTTTTAGAAACAAATCAAATAAGTTGGATTTGAAGTATTCATTCTGGAAGTAGTCTTAAGTAGATCTATATTTTTAACATGTAATATGTTCACATAAATAATTTTTAATTTTTAATATATGTCAATACTCTTTCAAGAAACTAATATATATAGAAATACAATAAGCAAAATATAATAGGTAAATACCAAAGAAAATCTAAATAAACTTGCTAATTTTTTTTAATTTATGAGGTATTTTTAAGAAAGTTGCTTTAGTACTAAAGTATTTTTTATTATTAGGTACTTATAGAAATATATAAAATATGTAATATATATCAGCATTGTTGAATTTAAAGTAAAATATGTAGCTAAATTCCTTATTATTTTAATATTTTATCAGTATTTATTTAATATAAAATATATTATATTGACGTATTTATAATGTCAATATATAATAGGAAATAATATGTAACTCAATTAATCACCAATATATTTTAAAGGTATTTTATCAAAATACAATTAAAGGTTAACACCTTTAATTTCCTGAGCAGAATAACGGTCACCTTGAACATTACTTTCGTTAACGATTTCACGAACTTGAAGATCTTCTTTTTTAGTTAAGTCAATGAAAGCGGAAGCTACGTTTTCTTCCAAATATTTGACACGTTTAGTACCAGGTATAGGGATAAAATCATGGCCCTAAAAGCCGAAAAAATTATGTTAAAGAATGTAATATATTATAATAGTATACCTGAGCTAAGATCCAACTGAGACTAAGCTGGGAAGGTTTCACGTTCTTTTCTTTAGCCATAGCTTCCAACTTACGGACTAACTTCAAATTATGTTCGAAGTTTTCAGGAGAAGTTTTAGGGAATTTAGATTTACGGAAATCGTTGTTAGATAACCCTTCGGGATTGTCCATAGCACCGGTTAAGAAACCTCTACCTAGAGGTGAATAGGCTACGATACTAACACCGAGTTCTTTGCAGGCGTCAAGAAGGCCATTGTTTTCAATTTGAGTTTCCCAAGGACTTTATAGAATAAAAAATCAATTTAATTTAAGAGTTATAGAGTTGTTTTTACCTGTATTCAATTTGTACTGCGTGGATGGGATGTACTTTATAAGCTCTACGTAAAGTTTCTGCACTGCACTCAGATAATCCTAAGTAACGTACCTTTCCTTGGGCTACTAACTCGGCCATAGCAGCAACAGTCTCTTCAATTGGACTAAACAAAAGTTTTTAGTGCTACTAGAAATAACTCAAACTTTACGTTTTAGGGTCAACGCGGTGTTGGTAGTAAAGGTCGATTTTATCGATACCGAGTCTCTTTAAAGAGTCGTCACAGGCAGCGTGTACGTACTCCTTATCACCACGGATATCGAAATTGTTACCGTATTTGGCATCTCTAACCACGGCGAACTTAGTGCACAAGAATATTTCATTACGACGAGTCTTTAATACCTTAGCTATCAATTCTTCGTTAGCACCGCTTCCATACATATCCTAATTAAATATAAGTTAATAAGTCATCTAAATCGTATTTTTGAAGCTTACAGCAGTGTCCCAAAAGTTGCAGCCTAGCTCTAAAGCTCTTTCGAGCACGTTCAAGTTATCAGCTTCGTTAGATTCACCGTAGAATTCGGACATTCCCATACAGCCTAGCCCGAGACAAGATACGTAAGGGCCATTTCTACCTAACTGGCGCTGTGGTAATTTTTGGGATTCTTTGTTAATTGGCATTTTAATTTGGATACGACGTCACAGATTTTATTTTAAGTCTAAAAAGTGACTCCCCTTCTCCCTTTATATAACTTTCTCAAAAACCTGTTTGCTGTACACCGGCACTTAATCCCTATTATTAGCTTCCTTACCATCCCGAAACTTTAGTTCATAGTTATTAGTGACGTAACTGACTTAAAACTTTTCGAGTATAAAATATTTTTGTAAGACAGTAGGCTTAAAATTTTAAGTCTGATTTGAAAATAGTTGTTTTTTAGGAGAATCGTCGATCACCTGGTTCAGAAATTACGGCTATGAATCCACAATAGGCACAAGTGTTGTCCAACTGATTAATCCCTGATTAGAATTTATCGAATTTCTTTTAAGTCCGACAGACAGTGTAACTAAGCGTCAGGAATATTCCTTTGGAAGTGTTCAAACTCGGATTTAATGGAGCGAAGGCTTAAAGTGTTAGCTCTATTCCGCCTAGCTCGTGTTTGACGCACTTTGCATAAATATAAGTAGTAGTACCAAATTTCAATATACTATACTACATTTATACGTTTTAAATTTGATTTTTAAAGAACTTTATCGATATGTTTTAGTTATAGCTGTACTTCAGGTACTTTATTTTAGGCATCTAAAATGGATAAATATAATTATTATTGGAATAGATTAAGTTAATAGTGGTAGACAGCACTACTAATTAACATACCTGTTATACCAATAAAATAAAAACTAGTATAAATCTGCCACAAAATGTCAGACAAAAATAGTTTTCACCTATTTTGTAATTTAAATAACTAATATATAGCCTAGTTTTAATAAAATAAATAGTTAAAACCTGCCTCTTAAAGTAATTATAATGTTTTTATTTCATACTTTTAATTACTAAAAATTTTAACTTAAGGTTGATTTATATATAGTGGCAAGTTTACATTTAAATAAATGTAATTTTGCTTTTCATTTTCATCTTATAAAATATAAGTAAACAAACAAAAATTGAAAAATTGCTACTATAGTTTTAACAAAATAATTCAAATACTAAATTAAAATTTGTTATTGATTAAGCCCAAATTATCTATAGAATTATTTAAAATAAACTGAACAAAAAACAAATTGATGTTTGTAAAAATAGATTCAATATTTTTTAGTTTATTTTTAAACAAAAATTATAAAAAATTGAAATATTGAAAATTAATATTTTAAATTATATATTTTTATTTTATTTTTTATTTTCAAAAGATAAAAATAATTTTTATATAAAATTTTATAATTTTAAAATTAATTTTAGACTAATTTTAGTCAATTTTCATTATTTTTATATATTAGCTATTAAAGATATTTTAATACTTAATATCCTAAAAAGTAAAAATAAAAAATTATATATATTTATAATTCTTATTTTATAAATCTTTTAAATATTATAAAAAGTAAAATAAAATTTAAAAATTTGTAATTACATATATATAATATTTATATTAATAACTTAATTATTTTATATTAAGTATAAAAATAGTATATATTTAAAACCATTAAAATTTAATAATTTTAACTATTATAAAAAATTAAAATTTTATTTTAAAGTATATATTAAAAAATATAAGCTATAGTATTATTATAATAATATTATTATTATAATAATATTATTATTATAAAATTTTATCAATATAAAAAAAATTAATAAAGATTATATTTGCTACTAAAACTATATGTAAAAAAAAATAAAAAATATTATAAGCTAATAAAATACTTAGCTAAATAAATAATAATTTAAAGTAATAATTTAATTAAATAAGAATATAATTGATATTTATATTTAATATAATTTATCTTTATCTTTTTTTTAAATAGCTTTTTGCTAATAATTAATATAAAAATTAACTTTTAAATTTTTAAAAAATAAGTAAATCTAATTATATATATATTATTTATTTAGTATTTATAAAATAATTATTTTTAAGTTTTTATTATCTAATTTAATAAACTTCTATTTTTAACTTCTAAGCTTTAAATTTTTTAATTATAAATATAAATTTATATTTAATTTAAAATAAATTAAGATATTAATTTTAATATTATATATACTAAAAATTAAAATACTTTATATACTTTTAATTTTATTAATATTATTAATATTATTTAAGCTTTTTTAAAAAGCCATATATATTTAAATGCTAAACTAATTAAAATTTATAGTAAACTTTAAATATATATATAATTTTAATAAACTTACTAAAAAAATCAATAAATATGATTAATTTATTAAATATTTTTTTATAAATAAAATATTTAAAAAATATAAAATTTATTACTAAATTTTACTTATATTTAAATAAAATTTAAAAAAATTAATAAAAATTAATAAAGTAAGCTTTTTAAATTTTTTATTTAATATGATTTTAATTTTTTATAATATTTATAAAACTAAGTTTTAAAAATTTTAAATATAAACAACTTAAAAAATATTAAGTTATTAATATAAATATTACTATATTTTATCTATATATAATTAAATAGTTCTTTTATTTATTTGGTTTTATTTTCTATAATATTTAAAATATTTATAAAATAAAAAATTTATAATATATACTTTTATATATTTTACTTTTTAATATATTTACTATTAATTTAACTAAGTTTTAAAGCTATTTATCTTATATAATTTTATTTCTTTATAAAATTTCAATATAGTTAAAGTAAAGTTTTAAATATATAAATACTTATATTTAATATATATATAAAATAATTTTAAATTTAACATTTTTATAATTTTGCTATAAAAATATAAATTTACTTAAATAGTTTTATTCTAATTTTTTTTAAAAGTTTAATTAAAAAGCTATTAAGCTATTTTAATATATAATTATATATAATATATATAATTGGTATTTTTATTAATATTATAATAACTAAAAAAATATTAAACTTTATATATATATACATAAAATACTAATTTTTTAATTTTTTTTTAAACTAGTTTAAAAACTATATAATATAATTATATTTAGCTTAAACTTTAATTTAGTTAAAAATATTTAAATATTATCTAAGTAAAGCTTAAAAATTCTATAAAAAAAGTATATAAAATAATATTTAACTTTTTCTTATATAGTAAAAAAATAAAATATTAATAATTTATAAAATTTTACTAATTATTTTTAATATAAAAATATAGTTTTAATTTTATATAGTAAAATTTATACTATTAATACTATTTAAAAAAAAATTATATAGCTATAAGCTAAATAATTTCAATAATAGTTAGTATTTATAATTTATAGTTTTTAAACTATAAAATATAAATTTAAGTATTTATATATTAAGCTTATAAATAATAAAATATTAAAATATAAGTAAATTTTTCTTAATTTATAATATTTTTATAATAAAATAATTTTTATTTTAAAAGTATAAATATACTATGAAATTTTAACTTTAAATTTTAATATATTTTTACTTTATTAAAATAAATACTCTTTATTAAAGTTTTTTTCTAAAAATTATATATATTTGTTATAGTAGCTATTATTTATATATATATATATTTATAAGTATATTATAGTATACTATTATATTTTAGTATTATTTTACTTATTATAAGCTTTTTAAAAGTGCTATTTAAATTATAAATTAAATATATATTTTAAGTTATAATTTAAAATTTTATTTATATTTTTAAATAAAAATATATATATATATAAATAAATATATTTTAATATTATAACTAAATTTATATCTTTTTAAATAAAATTAAAAATAAAAATATTTAACTAAATAAAATATAACTTTAATTATAATTTTTTATTTTATTAATAAATTTAGATATATAACTATATTAAAATTTATAAATAAGTATACTAATTATTAATTTATTTTAATAAAATCTATAATAAGCAAATATAGTAAAAAATTATTTTAATAATAATAATAAATTAATAACTATTTATATATAATAATAAAAATATATTTGCTAAAATAAAAATATAAATAATAGTACTTTATTTAAAAAAATTATTTTTATTATAACTAGCTTATTTATTAATTTATACTTAATTAAAAAATTATTTTTATTATAACTAGCTTATTCATTAATTTATACTTAATTAAAAAATTACTTTTATTTATTATAGTAAAGTAAAAGTATAATTATATATTTATCCATTTAAAAAATTTAAATAAAAATAAAATTAAATAATTAATAAACTAAATAAGATATAAAAGCTTTATTTTTATATTATAAAGTATTACTAAACTAATTTAAAAAAAATATTTAGTATAAAAATACAGTTTTTAGATTAAAAGTATATTTTATAAATAAAAATATATAAAAAGTATATTAACTATTTAAATAATACTATTTAAAGCTATATTATAAGATTATAGCAGTAAATATAAGATTAATAATTATAAAATTAGTAATATTTTTAGCTTAATAGGTTAAAAATAGTTTATATATTTTTATATTACTTATACTTTGATTTTAATTTAACTAAAAATACTTTAAATTTATATTTTATAAATACTATTAGTATATTTAAGCTAAAAAAACTTATAACTAATTATTGAAATTTATAACTATAGGCTATAAATTTTATCAAAGTAGTAAATATTTATAGTTTATAATTAAATACTAAAAGTGGGCTAAAAATACTTTTTATACTAAATTTCTTTTAGTTATATAATTTTAAAATTATTTAACTTTTAATTTTTAATAAAAAAATATTTTTAAATTAAATATTAAATATATCTATAAACTAAAAAGTTTTTAAAATAATAATAATAAGAAATTTAATTATATTTAAAAAGTTAATTAGTAGAAATTACTAGAAAAATCTCTTACTAACAAACTTTAATAATAATAAAAAAGTATAATAAAATTATTAAAAAGTCAGCTAATAATTTATTAAAAACAAAAGGATTTTATTAGATCTTAAAGAACTAAAATTTAAATTATTTAATTAAAATTTAAGTTTTTAGATTGTTTTTTTTATAAATAATAAGTATTGAGAATTAAAATCCTAAAAGTTTAACTAACTACAACCAAAGGCTTTAAGTTTACCTACAAGATTTAGAAAATAAAACAGCTAAAATTTCTAGTATTGTATCTATAGGTTAAAACACTCTTATGGCATCCAAATAGGACTATGAAATCAAAATTATAAATTTTTAACAGTAATACTATTACAATAGATATTATACATTGATTGCTAAATAGTTTATTAATTAAAGTAGAGAACTAAAATTTGAGTATCAACATTGCTATCAGCTATATTTTATTTAATTAAACTTAGGTAAATATTAAATTAAAAATTAATGGCATTTATTTCCTATATAGTAGCACTATTGCTTTTAATATAATCATCCTTAACAATATATTCCTCTTTAAACGAGCCAATATAAACGGTTGCTAGAATACCTCTCAAATAGTCGATACGGTTAGTAGCTGGGATAAAGGTAAAATAATATTTATACATTATTTAAATATCATACCTGTGATGAAATACAGCTTAAACTAAATTGAGAAGGTTTGGCTTTTTTGTCTATCATAATTTCCTACTTTAGTATTGATTTTATATAAAGCTAGAAATGTTTAGAAGTTGAAGAGGATCTAGCTTTACAGAATCTTCATTTTTAGATAAATATTCGGTATTGTTTAAAAATTCGATCAATAAATCTTTATTTAGAGGGCTATAAGTGGCGATAGCCTTACCGAATTCTCTACATGCACCAAGGAGACCCTTCTTTTCTATCTCAGTTTTTTATGATCTGTGTAAGCTGATAAAATATGGTTGGTTTGTGTATATATTCATTGGTTTGTACTTTTCTTCGATATGAACTACATATAGTGGGTGTACTTTATAAGCTCTACATAAGGTATCTGCATTGCAGTTGGATAGTTGTAAATAACGTATTTTCCTTGGATTATTAACTCGGTCATAACAGTAACAATTTCTTCAATCGGGTTAAACGGCTTTTAATTCTCAGAAATAGCTCGGATTTTACGTTTTAAAAACAACGCAGTATTTATATAAATATGAAATTTATTAAATATTGAGTCTCTGTAAAGAATCGTTAAGGCAATATATACATACCCATAATCACTGCAGGCGTCAAAAAGATTACACAATGACTAAAAACTTATTACATAAAAATGTTCCATCACAGTGCATCTTCAAAATCTTAGCTAACTATTTTCATTTACATAATTTCCTTATGTTTCCTAGTTAAATAAAACTCAATAATTATACTTATGTTTTTAACTTACAAAAATAGCACAGAAAGTATACCTTATTATAGAGCACTTTCTAACAAGTTCAAGTTAGCAACTCCGTTATTATTGCTGTATAATATTGATGTTCTTATACATAATGGTCCAATACAAAATATGTATGAACCTCCTTTACCTAATTGACGTTATGGTATTTTTGTTAGTTCTATTTGTTAGCATTTTCAATTTGTTTACAAATATATAATTTGAGTTGAATTTTATAACGAGGTTTTCATCCTTCTAAAAAATGTTTGCTTTGATTAGTACTTAGTCCTGGGCCATAATTTTTATATACCACTTTACAGTTATATATATATATATATATATCTTTCATTCTTTATTTACTAAGTTTCCATGTGAATTAATTTCGAATCGTTTCGCATTTATCTCAAATAGCCAATATTGCCTTTTTGGAGCTTTTAATATAGGTTTTTCTTTGTGGATAGTTAGCAAATGTTACACTTATTTAATCATATAAATATTAAATTTCGCTTATCGAACATTTATATCAAAAAATTATAAGCTATATTAAAATACACATAGTTACAGAAATTGAATATATATTAAAAAGTATATTTATAAAAAATATATCGGTAGTCAACAAAAAAAGATATTCAAATTGTTGAAGAGGTCGATATTTCAAAAGTAAGAGCACACCATAAATAAAAACATAACTTATATATTATTTAGTTTAATATTTTTGTAAACTATTATTTAATTAACATTTAGGATTTAATAATTAGAAATTATATTATTGATTTTTATTTAGAGTATCAATACAACTACTTAAGTGATATTAAAATAATATGATGAAAAATAAAAGTTAATTAAGTTAAACACAAATAAATATACATTTTTATAAAGTAAATCGATATGCATATAGCTAAACTATGATTACTTTTAATATATTAAGTGTGACAATAAGGTAAATAAATATACTATTTCTATCTATGTCTAATAAATTATCTAATTGGTATAAATTTTAAATAAAATACATTAGCAATTCAATATAAAAAGTAGTTTTCTAGATGTGGAAATATATAGGTAGTCTTAATAGTTATAAGAAACAAAAAATGATTTTATTAGATTAGTAATAAAGGTATGATCAATGGAAATGAGAATTGATTGCTGTTTATTTATTCATTTATTGTAGTGAGGAGATCCAAGAATCAATTCTTGTACTATTTGCAATTTGTGTACTAAATTAAGTTTATAAATTTAACAATAAATTAAAGATAAGGGTTTCGTAGTGTAATGGCTATCACAGCGGATTCTGATTCCGCTAATCCGAGTTCGATCCTCGGCGAGACCTATTTTGTAATCTTTTTATTTCACAAGGAATAAGATTTAATATATAATTTTATTTTGTTAAATGATAAGAATTTAGATCTTTGAAAAATTAAAGTATTTAAATTAGCTTGTCATAAAAACCTATTTTCTTGGAATATTAACTATTTATCTTTGTAATATAGCAATAAACCTTAATTTACCTTCTCTACAATAAATACTGGATATAGTTTAGAAGTTAGTTGTTATTTACACTATAAATTAAGTTGATAGTTACTACTAATATGTATATAATATTTGTAACTTAGATTCTTAAAAGCTAATAAGCCTTAGTTTTAAATTTAGTATAATATTATATTAAAAAAAATTTAGCAAATTATATTATACCTAAAAAGACAAAAAAAAGTATTTAAAGGATTTATATATTTAAAAAAACAAACTAATAATTGACTTGTTTTATTATAATACTAAAGTTTAATAAGATAGAATTTAAGATTAAGTTTATATATATAGCAAAAAATATTTAAATATATTAATTTTTTATCAAAATGCTTATTATAAAGTTATAAAAGCTAAATAATATAATTTTTAATTTTAATTAAATTAAACTAAATTTTATATTTTAAATAAAAAATAAAAACATTAAGCTTATTAATTTTGGTTTTAAGTATTTTTATAAGATTTTAAAATTTTTTATAATAAATTTAAATTTTAAATCTAAATTAATTAGTTTTATAAAATTTATTTATTTATAATAAAACTTTTTTAATACTTTTTAGCTAACTTTATTAATAAGAATAAAAGCTTAAATATTTTTAACTATATTTAAAATAACAAAAAAAAAAAAAGATAAAAATTATATAAATTTAAAATATATAAAAAATAGCTATATTTTTAAAAAACTCTATATAATAAAAAAAAGTTAAAAATAAATTATATTAAAAAATTTAAATTTTAAAAAAATTAGAAAAACTAGTTTAAAAAAAATTAAATTACACTTAGTAGAATATTTAAAAACAAATAAAAGTTTTTTTTTAAATATAATTTAATAAATATAAGATATAAAAATTATTACTTTAATATAAAATAACTTAAATATACTAAATTGCTTAATTTTTATAACTATAAAAAATTAAAATGAAGTATTTATTAATTAAAAAGCTAATATATTAGTTATTATTTTAAATTATTAAAAAATCAATTAAATAAACTATATAGGTTTTTATAAAATAATAAGCTAAAAACAAGTAATAAATAAATAAATTTTATAAAAAGCTAAAAAAAATCTATAAATTAATAAAAAATATATTTTAATAATAAAATAAAAGTTTAAAAAATAGGAATTATATATTAATTAGTAAAATATTTACTATTTAAGTATTAAAAAAAATCTTTTTAAAAGTTTATAATAAATATAATTTTTTTATAAATATACTACTTTTTTAACTAAGTTAAAGCTATAACATTAACTAATAAATAGTAAATTAGCTATTTTTAAATTAATTAATTATTATTTAAATAGCTTTAGTAATACTTTATAATACTAATATAAAATTTTAATACTTTGTTTAATTTAAATATATTTAATTTTATTTAATTTAAAAACTTTTACAATTTTATACCTTTGCTATAAAGCTGCAAAAAAAATAATAATATAATTTTATAATAGTATTTTACTTTATTTAACAGTATTATATACTTTTTATAATATATAATATTGTAAAAAAAACCTTTATTTTTTTATTATAAAAAAATAAATTAAGCTAATATAAAGTTTTTCTAATATTTAAAGTAGTATTTTAAAGCTAAGCTTTAAAATATTATAGTTATAGTTTACTTAAACAACTAATAAATATATTCATATAATAAATATATTAAAATTATATATATATAATATAGACTTTTAAACTTACTTTTAAAGCTATATTTTAAAAATATAGATTAAATACTTAAAATTTAATAAAATATTTTTAGTATACTTTAGCTATATTATTAATTATATAATACTAATATATATATAGTTATAGTTAATTTTCTAGTTATTAGCTTAGTTTTCTACTATTAAATTTATATTATAAATATAATATAAGTGATAATATTTTTATTTATTTTAAAATTGTTTAATGAAAAGTTTAGTTTTATTTAGTATATAGATATAATAATATTTTATTAAAATTTTAGTTTATATTTATATTTTTATAATAGTAATATACTTTAAAAAATTATAAATAATAATTAAAAAAGTTATAAATTTAATATTTATTATATAAAATAAATATTAATTATAATATTTTACAAACTATAAAGTATAAAAAATTAAAAATTAATTTTTTTAATATATAATATATATATATATATATATTTAATTAATTTTATTACTTACTTTTTTATATTTTATTTTATTATAAGCTTTAAACTATATAGCTAGCTTATTATTTATTTATAATTTTTTTTTAAATATATGTTAATATATTATTCTATATAAACTTAAGTTTTATTTTTAGTCATTAGCTTTATTTATTTAAAATAATAAATATTTTAAACTTTAAAATTACTAGTATATTTATATTTTTAGTTTTACTTGCTTTTATTAAAATTTTTTATTTTACTTACATTATATAAAATTTATACATTTTTTATTTAAAAAACCTAAAAAAACTTTACTATTATTTTTCTTTTAGCTATTAAAAGCAGTATTTCTTTAATATAATTAATAAATATTAAATTAAAAATAATCATATAGATAAATACTTTATTATTTAAAAAAATATATAATATATAAAATATATTCTAGTTTAAAAAAGCAATTTATAGATTTTTTTATTATATTATTTAAAAATTAAAATGTTTAATATAATTATTATTATAAGTTATCCTTTTATAATTTATTTTCTAAGCTTATTATTTTAAACTTTACCTTTTTAATCTAATAAGTATAGTTTAATAAAGTTTTATATATTTAAATAGATAGTTTTAAAATTTTGTAAATATATGCTATTGTTTTATAAATTTAGTACTTTTATAAATAAATAGTCTTTTAGATCTATTTCCCATTTCTATTTTTATTTTATAATTTAAAGCTAAAAGTTAGCTTAAGCTTATAAAATTTATAATCACTTTTTTCCAATAGACATTAAGCTAAAATATTATAAATATAATACAATTAAATAGTTATTATATTTAGTACTTTAAATTTTTTTAAATAATTTTTTATATAATTCTAAAAAATTAAAAGTAACTTATTTCAATAAAGTGCTAATATAGTTAAGTAAAAGTAATAAATTTATATTTTAACCTTGTTACTCTTTAAAATTATTTAATTAGATAAAATCTCAGTATTTGAACTCCAGTCCAGTAAACTACAGTACTACATATCCTAGATATATTAAATCTCATATCTAATTTCAAATATTAGTGTGCTATGAGCTTTATATATTTGGATAGAAAATTAAAAACATGTCTAAATTTAAATACTAAATACTAAAAACTGTTGGAAAATTCTAATATATATAACTAATAACATTGGAAAGGATAAAATTAGCATATTTTAATAAAATAAAATCTCTTGGAAAAATTCAAAGAAGGTCAGAGCTATTTAAGAGTATTTTCAACACTGGAAGGCTCACCGATGTTAGCATCGGGTCCGGCTTTGATGTTATCAATTTGAGGTTGAGGCTGTTTAGGGGACTCCGCTTGTTCATCAGAAGACTCATCATGATTGTTGTTAGGGACCTGTGACTTTTTGTCAAGCTTCACTTCTTGAATCGGAGCCGGTTTGGTGGGTGGCTTAGCGAAGTGGAAATCCCACGAACTCAACCACTTCCTCTGATACACCTGACCGGGTTGGGGTAGACCGGTTCCATAAACGAGTGGGGAGTAGTATACGAACAACAATATTTGGGCCGCCATAATTAGGAAGGCTACCCCAGTTACGGAAAAAGTAGTTGCGACTGGGCTATGTTGACGATAGCGATGTAGCTTAGGAATGTTTACGACCTTCCCTTTATTAAGAAGGGTGCTACTGTAATTTGAAGAGGTAGGTCGGTTTTCAACAGAGTCAATTAACGAGGGATACTCAGGTACTGCGGCGTCGACTTCATCAAGGAAAAAGAAGTCGAAAGCAGCTCCAACCAGAAGGTATTTGAAAATGAGGGCGGGCAGGTAGTGATGTAAAAAGAGCTGTCTACCCATTGGGAAGAAGGGTATGAAATGCAAGATCCAAGCTCCGAGGAAGTACAGACCGGAATGGTAGATACGGTATCGCTTAGCTAAAAATAGTTAGAAGTCGTCAAGATTGAAATATTACCCTTGCGTAGAGAATCTATACCACGGCGCAGGCACAGTTGATCGGCGATAAGATAGCATATGAAGATTAAAGCTACCACTGTGCCTAGCCAGTAACCAAAGGGGTTTCCGAGGATGTATATCTGCTCGAAGTTATCCTTTTCCTTGGTCCAGTAGGAAGCACCACGATGAGTGATAGGCCACTGCCAGGGCCTAGTGGAGAAGGGATGCTCACTTGAGATCTGATTGTTCTTAATCAGCATCAAAGTGTGTAACTCCCAAAATTTAAGGAAAAAATTGCGTTTTGCCGGTGCCTTGGGGGCGATATCGCTAGAGTTAGTACCTTTGATCGAACTAACGAACCAGTGGTTACTCTCCTCATGAAGCTTCTTATTACCATTGACTTCAAATTGTCCAAAACCCCACTCAGCAAGTTTTTTTGGGTGGGTCCAGATTGCGATTGGGGTTTCGACGTGTAGAATTTTGGTAAGGTGAATGTTCGTTTCCCATATCGTACCAACGTCCTGGTTGTGAACTTCAATTTTGAATAAAGTGTTATTGAAGAGTTGAGTAGTTTCGTCCTGTATAGTACCAGCATCAACAGTCGTAATTTCCTCGTTAGTTGGCATGGTGGGAGAAGCAACGTCGTGAGCGAGTAGAAAAGAGGAAGTGCTGATGTGTTCCAACCGAATTACATCACCGTTTTTAACAAAATGATTTGAATCTGCCTCGCTTTCAGGGAATTTACGGTGAGGGTGTACCCTCCAGTAGTTATTTTCGTCAGGGTGGGAGTAACCAGTCACTTGTTGACCTTGAGAACTAATACGACCATCAGGGTACTTCTGAGGGTATCGAGCTTTATGCGAGTGCAAGAAGGCTTTTATTCCTTCGTGTTTTATTTTAATGTCATCACCATATTTGATTTCTATTGTATATTAATTAAAATTATTTAGATTAACTTACGTTGGGATTTAGAAAATCGTTCGTTTCCGTAAAGGGTTGCTTGGAATTCAGGTGACATAAAGGTGTCACCAGTCCCGCTCTTGTAAAGAACAGTGAAATGAATCCAGTAGAAAAATATATACACGATAGCCGGCGTAATAATCAACCCAACGACACGGGCAAAGAAATGGTTGCCAATATATTTCTAAGAAGGCATAAGTCGTGGTAGTTTTTAAAAGTAATTACCATGTTGTACCCTCTTCTGATGTCCATTACGTTCCATAAATCATAAATGACAGCCAAACCAACAGTAATGATTGTAAACAATCCCACCATCTTGACACTAAGGATAATTTAGTTAAAGCATAAAGCTTGAATTTACCCTAAAGTACATGCCAATGAGACTCCAGTAGCGAGCATCCAAAACCACCACCCAAAAGTAAACTCACTGAAAAAGTAAGTAAATCGGATATACAGATAAGTTACCCATAACGATATTTATAAAATTTTATGTAGCAATAGATAGATAATGTGGCATAGAAGATAAGTTGACTATCTAGGAAAATTAATCTAGATTGAGTAACTAGCGAGTTATCTAAATTTTTAAATTAAAAAAAATTGAACAGAGATCATACCAAAAGAAACCAAGCAAGTTGATAAGATTGAAGCTAAAAGAGAATAGCCAGATTCCCGCATAGTTAAATAAACTAAAGGAACGTTAAGTGCGCCAAATATAGCGGAGGTAGCTCTCAAACCTACATAAGGTACATTGTAGTCACTATACTCCAAACCAATCTTTTCGAATAAGAAATCTCCCTCAAATCCAATAAAGTACCCTCCAAGTGCTAAAGTCATCTTAGCCAAAGGAGGATGTACGTCAAAATAAAATTCGCGCTTTAAATAGTAGCTAGCAAACTTCCCAAAATGTACTTCATCAAAACTAGAAAAAAGAGGTGTATATTTTTGATTAATATGTTTCTATAACGTATATTTAAACTTACACTACTTGCCCCGGATGGGATATTAAATAGAATCTAGTAACAAACCCTAAAACGGTAAAAAAAATGAGAAGGTAAAATGACTTTGATTCCACAATCTTCCAAGCATCTAGCACCTTTTAAAAAGAAGTGTCAAAATAACAGTTCAATTTATTTTAAATATACCTTAGTTTTATCTTCTTTTTCTCCACCATTATTAGATTCGATGATAGATTTTGAAAATTGAAAAGATTCTTTACCGGTAAAGGTACGCATCCTTACTCCTTCTCCAAATGATGTTTCTTTACTCATATCGATAAGAATGTAATCCACTTTGGTTGATATTAGTTGAGTTTATTGTATTATATATATTATTGAAAAAAAGCCTTCATGATGATGCAGTCAACTTTAATTGGTCATTAAAAAGGGATATAGAGGACTTAATTTTAAGGGTTTATTAGGTGGGGTTTACAAATATACTATATAAAAAAACAAAAGAGCACCATTTTTAGCCCAAATCCTTTTTGTAAGCTTTTGGGGGATCAACATTATAAATATAACAATTTTAGCTTAATTAAGTTGAGTTTAACTATTTAATTTAAAAAATGTAATTTCTAAGACCTTATTTTTTAACTAAAAATATACCAGTAAGATTTTTAGGATTTAAATTTTAAAACTCTAAGTTTAAATCTAAATCATTTGATTTTAAATTGTTAATTTTTATTAGTCAAAATTCTTCTCTTATACTTATTTGGGTATATTAAGGTGGGAAATCCAAACGTTTCCCTAAAAAAGTATTTCCCTTTTTAAGTTAAAAAAAAATGGATTGTGCCTGCAAAATAGAGATATCATTTTTGCGTACTTTTACACATCAATTTCCTGCAAATTTCGATTTTGTTTTAAATTCCCTGCGCAAAAAAATACCTAACGATTTTCTTTTAAAATGTCATCTTCGGTAAATGTTAACTTTTAAATAAATTTCATATATAAACAAATCTAAACTTTATAAAGTGTTTTAGCTTATGTTTCAAGTATTTAAATTTATAAATTATCTATAAATTTTAGATTTGATTAGTTGTTTAAAATTTAGAATTAATATAATATAATTGGTTTAACATTATAATAAAAGTTAAGTTTTATTATTCTAAAGCTTTAACAAGTTTTAAGTAATTGAAATAATTTTTGTGGTATATTTTATATAAAAAATAATGAATAAATAAATTTAGCTTAATGGGCATAAGTTTTAAAATTCAAGTATATTAGATTGTTATTTTAAAAATAAAAAAATTATAAGTTACCACAATTATAAAATTAAAGATTTATGCTACTTTTTACTGGAAAAGTAGTAAATTTCCTAAATTTTTTAGTTTTAGATTTCAGATAGTTTATATAACTATTTAAAACTCAAAATAATAAATATTCTAAAAAAGTTTATAAATAAATACTATTAAAAATTAAATTATGATACTGATATTTCTAGTTAAAGGCTTTTAAATACTAAAAGTTATATAAATTAACTATCTAAATAGCTATAATTTTAGTTAAAGTATTCAAATAAAGCACATTATAAAGAAAATTTTTTATTAAGGTAAATTGTAGTTAAATTACTACTAAATAATTTACTAGTATTAAAGCAAACTATAAAAAAAATATATTTAAATAGTTTAGTAAAGAAAATAAAGTTTTTAAATAAAATAAAAAACTAGCTTATATAAATAAAATGTATTAAAAAGTAGAAAAATAAAAAAGCACTTTTATTAAAAATAGTAAAAGTTTTCAAAAAAAGAAAAATAATTGAAATAGTTAAAAAAAATAAAGTATATTTTTTAAATAAAATACTTTAAAGCTAAATTAAATTAGTAAAAAAATAAGCTAATAAAATAAATGACTTAAAAAATATATAGTATTTTATAAAGTAAAAGTTAAAAGTATAAATAATATATATTAAACTAATATATTAAATTATTATAAATAATTAAAATGTTAACTAAATTTTTATATTAATTAAAATGAACTTTTTTTGCTTATTAATTATATTTTAAAATGTTTAAATTTAATAATATTATAATAAACTAAACAAAGATTTTTATAATTTTATAGTTATTTTATAATATAATTTTTTATACTAAATTATATATAAAAATAGTATAAAGTAAATAAACTGTTATTAAAAATATAAATATATAACTATAATAAATTTTTTTATCTATTTTATATAGCTAAAAGATTATAATATTTAAATTTAAAAATTTATAGCTTTATTGCAAATATAGTGCAAACTTTAATAATATATATAAATTTAAGTAAAAATACTACAATTTAATTAAAAAAGTATAAGTAAATATAAAGTTTATTATAAACTTAATTTAAATTTATAGTGCTAGTAAAAATAAATAAAGCTTAAATTTTAGTAATACTAATAATAATAAAAACTAAAAAATATTTTATATTTATATAAATAAAAATAGTATTTTTTAGTTTATTTTTAAATAAAAAATATAAATATATTTTAATAGTAAAAATTAATACTTTAAGTTATATATTTAATTTTTAATTTTAAAAATTTTATATAAGATTAAAAATCAAACTTTTAATTTATAATTTATTTTAAACTATTATAACTAAAATTTAAAAAAAAACAAATGTTATAATTATAATATAATAATAACTTATATACTTAAAATTTTTAAATTTAAAGTATTTTAAATATATATAAATTCTATATTATAAAAATATATGTTTTTTTTATAAAAACAAATAAAAAGTTTAAAATATAATTTTTCTAAATTAAATTATAATTTTAAATGATATATTAACTTTAAAAGATTTTATTTACTTATTTACCTTATTAAAAAAAGCAAAATGAAGTTATTAAATTTTTAAGTAAAAATAAATTAAAATATATTTTTTTATAAATTAAATTATACTTTAAATACTTTATACTAATATTTAATATAAAAATAAGTAAAGCTAATTATTTGATATATATATACTATATATAATATATAGCTTTTTACTTTTTAGAGTTTTAAATTTTTAAACTTAGTTAATTTTTTTTAATATAATTATTTTTAAAAACTAAAGTTTTTAATATTAATAAAATATTATATTTTAATAAATATTAATAGTATATATTATAATTATAGTAATTTTAAAGTAAATAGCTTTTAATATATATTTTAAAGTATAATTTTATTTAGTTAGAAAATAAAGTTTTTAATTTATTTTTAGTTAAAAATTTATTAAAAAAGAAAATTTTATTTATTTAAAAATAAAGCTTTTTTTTATTAGTTTATTTTATACTATACTTATTATATTTATAAATTTTATTTTATTTTTAAGTTTATTATAAAAACATAATAATTATATATAGTTAATTTTTTTATAAGCTAATTATAATAAACTTTAAAGTTTTATTATTTTTTTATTAAAGTAAATTATTATTTATAATATAAAGCTAAATATATAATTAATGTTATTTAACTACTATAATAGACTATATATTTTTATTAAGTATAATATATTTTATACTTTAAAATTTAAAATTTATTTAACTTATAAAATTTTAACTTTAATTAAAAAAAGTTTAAATTTAAAATTTTTATAAATCTAAACTTTTACTAATTAGAATTAAAAATAAATAAATAATTAAAATAGCTAAAGGTATAACTAACTTTAGTAATAATATTTATTATACTTTAAATTTATAATTATAATTTTTATAATACTTATAATAATAAGTAGATTTATTTATAATTATAAATACTTTTAACTATTTTATAAACTTTATTTTTTAACTAAAACTACTTTACATAATAAAATAAATTTTTTACACCAGAAATTTATTTTTGATTTAATAAATTATTTTATATATTTTAAATATATTTAATTTTTAAATTATTTATATTATTTTAAATAAATTTTTTAACTTTTAAGTTTATTAATAATAATAAACTAAATATTAATAAAATATATTACCAATAATATATTAACTACTATATAAATCTTTTAATAATAGTACTTTTTTAAAAACTTAGTTTTATTATTTATTATAGTAAATTTAAACTTAATTAATACTAAATTTTAATATAATACTTATATTAGTATATTTTATATATATATATATTTAATTTTAATCAACTTATTTACTTTATTTAGATTAGTATACTCTACTTTTATAATATTACTAATTAAGTTTAATTTTAAATCTATATTTGTAAATATTAAAATTAAAATATAAATTATTATAATATTTTTTGAAATAGAAAATTAATAAAATATATAAACTTAAAATAGATAATTTTTTTATAATAATAAAATTTAATTTTAAAAAAAATATAAATTAAATGCTATTTTTTAAATATTAATAATTATTATAATATTATTAGTTTTTATTTTTATTAAATTTAAAATTATTATTTAATATAAAAAACTAAATATTTTTTCTTTATTACTATATTTTCTATATTTTAACCTTATAAAATAAGATAAAAAATGCTAAAATTAGATTAAAAAACTTATATATTCTCACTTTACAGAAAAATTCAAAAATATAAAAAGTTATATTAGTTTTTATACAGTTTTTTCACAATTATATATATATATATAATTTTAATAATATTATTTTTTTACTATATTTTAAAATTTATAACTATAATTCTAACTAATAAAAAAAATTAAACAATCTTTTTTCTTTCTGTCTATTTAATATAATAATAAAAAATATGTGTTTTTATAGAAGATCTTATTATATTAAAATTCTAAATAAAAAATTAAATATAGCTTTACTTTATAAATTTATATTAAATACTTAGTTATATACTTAATTATATACTTAACTATATATATTACTATATTTAATTTAATAGATATTTCTATAAACTTACATACTATAATAGAATATAATATATCCTTAATTATTTATTGTATACTTACAACTTAAATTAATTTACTAAAGCTTTATAAAGTTTATACTATAAAATTAAAGCTATAATTTTTATTTATATCAAATTAGTTAAGAAAATTATCTACAGTTTTATTAACATAATTCAAATTCTAATATAATTCAGAACTTGTATCACTTCTTCCTCATTTTTTTGTCTTGTATCAACTTATCTTCTTTTAGGTAAATAAATTTCTATTACTTTATAGCAGTCTTTTAATATTTCATAAAAAATTGGCTTCTAGTCTAGCTTGAAGTACTTTTTATAATAATTATAAACATGACTTAAGTTTGACGTGTGCATATGTAGTATACCTAAAGTTTTAAAAAAATTGGCAAAGGCTTCCATACTATGAAATTACTTATATAGCTACAACTTCCATATTTTGGTGATGGAGTTGTAATTTTATTGAAAATTTAAGTTTGACCAAAAAATTAGGCAAACTCAAACCCAATTTTAAATAAAGCTAAAGTAACCAGTCAATCGAGAATACAAATTTTGATAAGATTTTGATAACGTAGTACAGTACAAGGTATCGAATCTTATCTACATACTAAGATTGCAGTAATATTAAATATTTATATGATTATAACAAATTAACAAAGTTTATAAATTTTTTCAGCTTTATATATGACGAAAAAATTAACTACTAATAAAAGCATCGAATCGATCTTATCAGAGATAAAGCATAGTTTGGATGATGAGGGAACCCCGGAAGAAAGATTAGCGTTGATGGAAGCCTTTTTCAAGCTATATTTTACTTCGAAACGACACGGACCACCTTTAAATAAGAAGTTTGAAATAGTAGCTGGGGAAGATCAGTTTACAAATATATTAGATTGGCGGTTACGCGACAAGCAGAAGACAGTAACAGTAGCTTTAGTGTTATGTTTGAATATAGGAGTAGATCCACCCGATATAGTTAAACCAGAACCTTGTGCTAAGGTCGAGTGCTGGTTAGATCCTACAAGTTTGACAGCTCCCAAAGCTTTGGAAGCTATAGGTAAAAATTTACAGCAACAGTACGAAGTTTGGCAACCCAGAGCAAGGTATAAGTTAAGTTTGGACCCAAGTGTAGAAGAAACTAGAAAGTTATGCTGTACATTGCGTAGAAGTTCGAAGGATGAAAGGATTTTGTTCCATTACAACGGGCATGGTGTACCTAAACCTACTGCCTCAGGTGAAATTTGGGTATTCAATAAGAACTATACACAGTACATACCTATAAATATTAGAGAGCTACAAAGTTGGTTGGGCACTCCTTGTATGTATGTGTACGATTGTTCAGCAGCTGGTAATATTATTAAAGCTTTTAACTTGTTCGCGAAGCATTACGACAATGAAGCTAGTAAATTGCAAGGTTCTAATCCAGTAGCTGGTAGAATGTCATTACAAGAATCGATTCAATTCGCCGCTTGCGATTCCGATGAAGTTTTACCAGTTAATCCCGAGCTTCCAGCTGATGTATTCACTTCCTGTATGACTACACCAATCGAGATGGCGATGCGATGGTACGTTATGCGCAATCCGTTGCTTACTAAGATCGATCCTGAAATGATCTTGAAACTTCCAGGAAGGTTAAACGACCGACGAACCCCACTAGGTGATCTTAGTTGGATCTTCACTTCCATTACGGACACTATTGCTTGGAATCTTCTCCCATCTCATATCTTCAAGCGCCTATTCAGACAAGACCTAATGGTGGCTGCTCTATTTCGGAACTTTTTACTCGCTGACCGTATCATGCGATCGTTGAAATGTCATCCTATTTCAGTACCGCAGCTCCCACAGACACACCATCACCCCTTATGGAAGTCCTGGGATTTAGCGGTGGACCTCTGCCTTTCCCAACTTCCCGCCTTAGTAGCAGCTGAAGAAGGTGGTCCTCCAGTTGAGTACCAGAACTCCCCATTTTTTTCGGAGCAGTTGACTGCATTTGAAGTCTGGTTGTCTCATGGGTCTGTCAAGAAGACTGTGCCTGAACAGTTACCGATCGTACTCCAAGTTCTTTTAAGCCAAGTACATCGTGCTCGTGCTCTAAGGCTACTGAGCCAGTTCTTGGATTTAGGTCTATGGGCTGTTAACGCAGCTTTACTGGTAGGTATTTTCCCCTACGTACTGAAGTTACTGCAATCTCCCTCGGTAGAGTTAAAGCCAGTACTGACATTCATCTGGGCTCGGCTTCTACCTGCTGATATTAGCTGCCAGGAGGACCTGCTTAAAGACAACGGGTACATGTACTTTCTGGATTTGCTAAGAGCGGATTCCGGTCACAACTTCGTTAACCTTTCTGAGCACCGTGGTATGTGTGCATTCATAATCGCTAACTTCTGTAAAAATTTTAACCCTGGTAAATTGTCGTTGCTAAAACATAATGTCATCAGTATCTCGATACCCCATCTGGATGATCCAGATCCATTCTTAAGGCAGTGGTGCTGCTTGATGCTGGGCCAACTTTGGCTCAATTTCAACGAGGCTAAAAAGTCTGCTTACAACTTGTCGGTGCATGATTCGATCCTACCCCTGCTGAACGATTCGATTCCCGAAGTCCGATCGTCCGCCATCTTCGCTCTATCCACGCTTATCGAAGGCGATTTAAGTATGACGCCTCAGATTGACAACGTAAAGCATAACCTAAGCTTGGCACTGGAGATATGCTCCAGTGATGGATCACCGTTGGTACGTAAAGAGTGGGTTGTCTTTACATCTTACTTCGTCTACAGTTACCCCGATCAATTCGTCCAAGTAGCTACTGAGTTGATTGTGGAGGAACTCAAACTGAAAAATAAAACTTCGAAGCACAATGATGACTCCAAGCTCAATCACGGAAAACCTTCCAAATTATTGACCTCCACGGTAAACACCAACAAACCAACCATTAATCGATCACCCATCCAATTACCATCGGTAATGGAAGGAAATTCAAATGCTATAGATGACCCTTTCAAACTCATCTATTTGTTGGTCTGGAAAACTTTGTTGATTGTGACTAAGGACCCCTTCCCAACGGTTTCCAATGGAGCATGTAAGATTGTGGATTACATCCACTCTCAAGTGCTTGCAACTAACTCGAAATTAATTCAACAGTTCGTGAGTGAATCTTCGCCCCCGCATTCACCCGTTTTCAACAGCTCGAACAACCACGTATCAAGAAACTACAACACGGTACACTCATCCCAGCTCGGGTTCGGTCGCAAATCGTTATTACCCAATACCATAAAGAGGTCTGCTAGTTTCACTATGAAGAATATCTACAACTTCGGGCAGGGTGATGCGGAGATAAACAACGACGGAGGGAAAACTGGTCAACCTTCCGTTGCGACTGACGACCCAACCTCCCACCAAGTTAAGAACTCAGGTACAGACAATAGTAGTAACTTACCCAACGATCCCCCTTCAACTTTCGATGAGCTAGTAGTTCCATCCTATTACTTCGACTGGTGCTGCAAAAAGTTCCAGGACCCACAAATGCGACCTAGTGAGGATGAGGAGCCGGGTAGTATAGTGTACCACCAGCGGTTGTGGCGTAGGTTGCGCAACGATAGGGTGATCGCCGAGACCGATGTCTACTCTAGCAACGACAATCACGGTAAGTGGAACACCCAGTACGCCGCATTACCCAATGAATTCCAACCCTGCAACCTAACCTTCCATAGATACGAGTCCCACCTCATCGCTGCCGACGATAAGAACTGTATAAGGTAATTTTATGCTATGTAGCTCTATAATAACGCTCTCGGTTAGCGTCTGGGACTGGGAGAATAAAGTGCGGATGCAACGATTGCAGTTACCAGATCCTAGAGCGGTAGCCATCACCAACCTCCAGTTGATCAACGAGGAGGATGAAGCCATACTAGTGTGCGGTCTAGACGACGGAAACGTACGATTGTACTCTAAATACTGGTCTAAGCCCACGTTAGCGTCGGCCTTTTTGGCGTTGGGAGAGCTGCCGGTAGGTAGGAAGCCTTTTAGGAATCGTAACGCGTACCCTTCCCTGGCTCTCTCCTGGCAACAGGGTCGAGGGGCTTTAATCGCTGGTGGAGAGTCCTCCTCTATCAAAGTCTGGGACGTATTTGTGGAGCGGAACATCGGAGTAAATTTGCTTTATCTTTTCGGTACTAAATTTTTTAATTCATCCTAGGATTTCCCGACTCGGTCCACTACTGGTATCACCTCACTTACCTCCGACACTTTGGGTGGCAACTTTTTAGTCGCTGGATTCCAAGACGGTTCCCTAAGAGCCTACGATCGTAGGCTTGCTCCTAGAGATAGGTAAACCAGTTAAACTTAAAATTTATCTAACTCTATTTTAAAGTATGGTAAAGTGTTGGCGTGAACATCAAGGAGCTATAGTAGGGTGCCACCTACAGGAAGGTTCTACTAGGGAGTTAGTCTCAGCAAGGTAATTACTAACAAGATAAGTTTTAACTTCTTTATACTTATAGCTTGACTGGTGAAGTTAAACTGTGGGATATCCGACACAGTACATCCCTACATGGATTCGCTACTCCAGTCGGTATCAACGCATTTGCCGTACACGACCTGGCACCCATAGTCGCGATGTAAGCCTTTTTTAATATTCACATCTTTCTTACTCCTCTAACTAGTGGCACGGCGAACTCTGGAGCATCAGTTTATAACCTAAGCGGTAAATACCTAGGGACTTCCTACCATTATCACAGTTCCGCTGGTCTCCTCCTAAGCCAAAAGGTTTCTCCAATCCACAATATCAAGTTCCACCCTCGAAGAATGCTGCTGGCCATGGGTACTGGCGGTGGTATCTTCGGACCTACTGGCCCATCCCACCCTAACGAGTACACACCTATCGTCACCTTAGCGTCATGGGATTCTCCCGTTATCAAAAACGATTTGTCCTCGTTCACCGTGTCCTTCAATCCGACCCATCCGCTAGGTGAAACTCTCTTTTAGTATTGATAGCTTGATTTAGGTAGTATAAACATATTGCTTATTTCTGATAAAGATGCTAATGAAACATAAAATTTTCATTTTAATCTTAACCTAAAGTAATATTTTTAATACTTTTGACATATTTGATATAGTAAAAATTTAATATACAATAATTTATGGCTATGAAGTTTTGTTTTTATTATTAAAAATACTATTTAAGCCAGATAAATAGGTAAAAAATTAATTGATATATAGCTTTAGATTCAAGTATAGGTAATATTAATAAATTTTATTAATATAAATTATGATAGTTATAAAAATAATATTTTTAACTGCTGTTAAAAGTTAATATAGTTTAAATTCTATTTAACTCATTATAACTAAATAGTTAATAAGCTACTTTTGAAAGCAGTTATTTTAAATTTAAAAATGAAAATAAAATTAGGTCAATAAAATTAGCTAAAAATTTAAAAATTTAAAAAAATTACTTATTATATATTAAAAAACTAATAATATTTGATATACTCTACTAAAGCTATTTAAAAATTAAACTTTTAAAAAGTAAAGGATACTAATAAAAGTGCATCTATTACTGGATGACAGGTATACTTTTTTGGAATTTAGATATTAATATATATTTAAACATTAATAAATAGTTTTAAATTCTTTACTTTACAATTTTTAAAATATTATATTTAATACTAATTTGTATAAAAATAGTTAAAATTTATATATTTTTTAGATTTTATTTATTTTATTTTAGAATAATTTATTATAAAAATACTATAAATATTTATATATTAATAAAATACTAATATAATATTAATATATTTATATACTAAAAAAATTTTATTATTATTATATAATAATAAAAAATATCTAATATTACTACTTATACTATACTTACTAAATAAGTATATTAGTAGAAAATTAAGCTAATAATTAAAAAAATAGTATAATTAGTTATATATTAAGAGACTATATTACTATATAGTATAATTATACATTTAGTTTCTACTTAAAATATTTTTTAAATATAGTTTTTAGTATTAAATATTTAAATTTTATCTTATAAATATAATAACTAAAGTATTATAATTAATAATAAGTAATATTATTATTTCATTTATTATTAATAATATAATTTTTTAAGCTTAATATTATAAAGTTTACAAAACTTTTAAAATTTAGTATATAAGAATAAAAAAAGTTTAAAACTTTAAATATTTTATAAAAATATTTAAAAAAATAAGTTAATAATAAAGTTTTAATTACTTAGTTTAATTTTATATTTAGTTTTAGTTTTATATTTAATTAGTTAAATATACTAATACTTAAACTTTAATATATTAATTTTAACTTTTACTTTCATTCTTTCTAACTACTTTTTTAACTAAATAGTTATAATAAAATTAAGTTAAAATAGTAATATATTTTTAAAAATACTTTACTATTTAATAAATTAAGTAAAATAATAATAATAAAGTAAAAATATTTTTATTAAAAATATTAACTTTTGTTATTAATACTATTTTATATATTTATACTAATTTTTACTTATTTTAACTTTATTAGCTATAGCTAGAATTTAATTTTTTTTAAAAATATATATTTTTATTTATTTAAAATACTAAGTAGTTTTATTTAAGCCTAATTCTTATATTTAGTTTATTAAATATAATAAGTATTAAACTAACTAATTTTTTACTATTTTCTAGTTTTTAAACTTTTATATTTAATAACTTTAATTAAAAAATAGTCTTATTAAATATTTTAACTATATATTTTATATAAGCTATCTTTTTTTTAAAAAATCTACTTTATTATTATTTAGTTTTTTTAGTAAGTATTTTATCTAATAATAATTACCTTTAATTTTTTTAGCCTTTTACTTTTACTAATCTAATATACTTAAATCTAATTAAAATTTTTATTATTATTAAATTTAATTACTTTACTAAAAATTAAATTAGTATAAAAACTAAATCTTTATAACTTTATCCTTTTAAAGATTTTATTTTTATTTTTTAAACTTAATTAATAATCTAACTATTATAGCTAAATTAAAATTTATTTTAAAGAAAATACCAAAAACTTTAATTATAAATATTAGTAAATACTTATTATTTAAAATTTTATTATTATTATAATTTATTATAAATTAATACTAAGTATTATTAAAATTTTATAAAATATTAAATTTAATATATTAGTAAATATTTTAAGTAAATTTTTTATAAAGTTTTTCTTTTTTTTTAAATTTTAATATAATTAGTATAAATTAATAATAATTAATATTTTAAATTAAT
>JAWQFY010000406.1:0-32710 GCA_037055185.1 Capillidium rhysosporum | reverse complement strand
ATTTTAAAAATAGTTTTACTTATAATAAATAAATTATTAATAAACTAATCTAATAAAAAGCAAATAAATATAAATAAATAAATTTTATTTTTAGCTAATTTTATTAGTTTAATTTTTTAAAAATAGTTACTTTTAAAAGTTGCTAATTACTTATTTAGTAAAAGTTATCATATATATTATAAAAATCTATTTTAATTTTTTAGTAAGTGTTAAAAGTTGAAGTAAAAGTAAATATTTACTAAACCAGTAAATAAAATTATAATTTTAAAACTACTAATAATTTTAATAATTAACATAGCTATATTAAAAATATAAATAATTTAAAGCTAATAAGTAATAAATAAATAAATTAGAAAAAAGTTAATTATAATATTATACTTTTAAAATAAAAGTAAAAAATAATTAGTATATAATATTTCAAAAGTTTAAATAAGTTTAAATATTAAATAAAATATAAAAATAAAAACTAAATAAAATAGTTTAATTAATTTTAAGCTAATAATAAAATTATTTTTATTTAATTACTAGATTTTTTTTAAAGTTAGCAGCTTTTATACTTATAAAAATTATAAGTAAACATAATTAGAATAAGCTTTATAAAGTTATATATAGTTTTTTTATTAGTTAAAAATTAAAACAAAAATAAATTAAAGCATTTTTTTTAATATATAAAAGTATTTGAATTAAAAATATTTATAGTCTATTTTTTAGAGTTTTAATTAATATTTATAAAAATTAATATTAAAAAAATATAAAATATAAAAAAGTAATATTTTATAGTAAAATAAGTTAATAAATTAGTTTTATTATATATAAAAAGTATTTTAGTATTATTAATATATTTAATATTAGTATTTTAAAGTAAAGTAAATTAAATATATATATATTAGTAAAAATATATAAAATATAATAAGTAAAAAAGCATATATTTAATATATTATTAAAATTTAATACTTATAGCTAGCTTATAATATTTATTAAAAACAACTTATTAAAATAAATAAAATAAATAAAATAAATTATTAAAATCAAAAATATTTTAAATATATATAAATTTTAATTTTAGATATTTATAAAAATGTTTTTTATAATATTTAGTTAATAATAAAAAATTTAAAAATAGTTTAAAATATAAGGCTAAAAAGTAGTTAATAACTAATAAGAAGTATTATATATTATATTTAATAATTAAAGCTAATATATAGTATTAATATAATAAATTTAACTAATTATAAAAAATAATTACTTATTTTAATAATAAAAAAATTAAAAAGTAATATAGCTAACTATTTAACTATAATTTTATTAATTTATATAAATATAGTATATTATTTTGATTTAAAAAAATTAAAGTTTTTATTTATTTTAGCAATTATATTAAAAATATAAAATATAGTAATTATAATTTATAGCTTTATTTTTTTAAAGTTTTTTTAACTAGAAAAGTTTAAAAAATTAATAACTTATACTTAAATTAGCTAAATTAGCTATAAATTTTAAATTCTAATTAATAATTTATAAGTAAATATTAATAAATATACTAGCTTTATTTTATATTTTTATATTTTATTTAATTTAAAATGCTTTAAAATATTTAAAAATATATTTATGTTTTTTATACTAAATAAGCTTAATTTAAAATTTTAATTTCAAAATTTACTATTAAAATTATATGTTTATTAGTAATATTTTTAATTAAATTTAACTTTACTAAAAATAGTTAAAACTTGTTAATTAAATTTACTAAATATTTAGAATTAACTGTCATTATATTGATAGGTAAATATAAAGTTATTTTATAAAAATATATAATTTTATGTTTTATTAATACCTTTTTAATAATGTATTTTATTACTTATATTATATCTTTTCAAAATAAAGCTTTTTGGATTTTCTATTTTATGCATTTTTAGTAAAATTATACTAATAACAATATCTTTTTTGTAGTTAATTTTTATATAGTTTTTGAAATATCTGGATATTTAGCCATTTATACAACACTGATAAAAATTAAGAAAATTAAAATTTTAGATAATGTAATCAATTTACTTTTACCAAAAGGTAGATAAATTAATTATATCAATTTATCTACTATACAAGCTTAATTCTTAAATTTATAAATTTTATGATTAGAAATTATTGCTTATTAATGATTTTTCTATATATTAAAGGTAAACTATCTTATAATTGACAGTTATTATAATAAAAGCATTGGTTACAAACAGACTTATCCTATTAAGACTTGCAAAAATGCCATAATATTTAGTAAAGTAAAAATGAAAATTTTGTTACACTTGTATTGGAAATAATATTTTTATAAGATAAACAAGGTAGTGTGAGAATACAAATTCTCTAATTTTAATTTTTATAATGACAAAAATCCAATAAATTTAATTAAATATAGTTTTTGAAATGTATAATAAAAAAAATTAAATTACAATATAAGATATAAATTCAATATTAAATTTATGTCCTATAGCTTATTAAAAATCTTTAACCTAAAAAGATTTAAAAGCAATGGCCAACTATTATCGTTAATCTCAATTTTAAATAATAAGTCATCTTTGTATACTTCTTTCAATTTTTTGTGAACCTGAGGTAATACTAACTTCTCTAGCTCAAATATAAGATTATCTCTTTTCTTTTCGTCATCTAATTTAGTATTCGAAGTTATATAGATTTGTCCTTTATCGAAGTCAAAATCTTTAACATTGTTAATTTGTTGTGTATAGGTTAAAAGATTGCTTTGATCATTAACTAACGAATTTAAAATTTTTAAATTTAACAAATTTTCTGTATGGCTAACAATATCTTTACGAAAATTAATTTTCTTGTCTATCTGTTTATATAAGTCTAAAATAAATTAAAATATTTAAAAAGCTATTAAAAAGTTATTAAAAAGTTACTTTCGTTGAAATACCTTGATAACACATCTTTATCACATTTCAAATAGTATCCAGCACCTTTTCGATCAGAAATTATGTTATCATTAACTAAAAAAACTTTATTGTTTGTTGGATCTTGAGCTTTAATAAATTTTAAAGTTAATGCTAAAAAATTAGATTAAGTTTTTTAAATTAATTAAATATGCGTACTTCTTGGTAACACATGCAAAGTGTATAAGCAGGCATTTACTGGGCCTGATAGTATTCTACCTTGAGAGTTTAGATAAATTACATCCAAGCAGCTTTAAAAAATAATTACCATAGAATTGGCCCATAGGACTACCGAGGTATCTAAATTGCATAGGATTCTGTATATTTAAGATTTGGATAAATAAAATAAAATTTCTGAGAAACTTTTTCAAACTGTGATGTATTTTAAAAATTGTCAATGATTTATAAATTCAGATGATCACTTCAATTTTTCAATATTTAGGACGCATTTTTATTATTAAATATTTTATAAATTTTAATTTGAGTAGATAAATACTCTAGAGGAAATAAAAGGCTGGTACCTAGAGCTCATTAGCAGTGATTTTAGTGTGAGAGGAACTTAGTATAGAAAGGAAAATGTAATTTATGATTGAAGCAGATAAAAACTGAACTATAAAGCTGTTTAGAAATAGAATCTTAATATAAACTTGAGGTAAAATCTAAGGCTAATAGCCTAGAAAACATAATACAGTTATAAACAAGGGAACTGTTTTGGTAAATATATAAACTGAACTACAAGCATATGTAAAGTAAGTATATAAGAAGAAAAGTTATATTTTAAAATATTTAAAAAAATTATACTTAATCTATTTTACAGTACCAAATATACATTTGCACAAATGTGTATTTGTATTTTATTAAACTCTAATATAGTTAGACTAAACAAACAAAAATTTTGCAAACTTAAAAATAAGTTTGTATATAATTATATTATAATCATATAAAAAGTTTTAAAAATTAGGCTTAAATTAAATTCAACTTTTTTGAAAATAAGCTAAATAAAATTTAATTGCATTTATGCAAATATATATTTAAAATATGTTTAGTTAAATATATAAATACCTAACTTTATATATTTAAATTTATAAAATATTTAAACTATATTATTTTTAAAGTATGAATTTTATATTATTATATTAATAAATTTTAATTTTATACTATTTAAGTATTTTTTTTAAAAACTTTAATTAATAAATTTTAATATAAATAATATAATTAGGTAATAATTAGATAATAAATTATTTACTTAGTTATATATATATATAATTTAAAAAATCTAGTATATTTTACTAAATTTAATTTTAAATATAATTTTTAAAAAGCAAATAAGCTAGAAAATATCTTATTATTTTTAATTATATTTTAGTATATTTAAATTTTAAAAAATTATAAGAAAAACTTAAATAGTAAAAGTTATTTATTATAATAAGATAAATAATATATTAAAATTTAAAATACTAATATAATTTTCTTTTTTAAAAATAATATATATATTTATAAATATTAATATTAACTTTAAAAAAAGTTTTTTTTATTAAAATATTTTTTTATTTATATGCTTTATTTATAAAAACTTAATTTTATAACTTTAAGCTAATATACTTTATTAAAATTTTTAGCTTATAACTAAAGACTTTATAGCTATTTATAAGTTATTTAAATTTGCTTTATTAATAAAATATTTACTATATAAAGGCTAAATATATTTAAAATAATTTTATAAATTATTAGTTTTTATTTATTTATTTTATAAATAAAATAAAACAAAAACTTTATATATAGCATAAGTATTTTTAATTAAATTAAATTTTAAGCTATATATAATATAAAAAAATTATCTTTATATTAAGTAAAAAACTTAATGCTAGTATTTTAAATATATATTATATAAACTTATTAAATTTATATAATTTATATAATTTATAATTTACTATATAGTTAATATCTATAGTTATAGCTATAAATATTTACAATTTTAGTTAAGCTAATATATTTAATTTTTACTTTTATAATTATATTATAAAAGTATTATATTTATTAAACTTATAATTATTTATATATTTTAACTTTATAAAATTAAATAAAAATATTTAAAAACCTTTTTAACTTTATAGTAAAAAAAAGTTAACTTTATATTTTATAATACTTTATAATATATAGTGCTATAAAAAAGATAGTTTTAAATATTAAAAAAATATTTATATTAAATTTATATTATATAATATAGCAAGTTGAGCTAAATTATAGTTATTTTAAAATTTTAGCTTTAAAGTATAATATTTTTATAACTTTTTTAAACTAACTATAAACTTATATATATAGTATATAAGTTAAAAGTATATATATATTTATATTTATTTATCTTTAAAATAAACTTGAAAAGTGAAAGATAAGTACTTAATTTCTAAAGTATAGCTTCAAATAACTTTAATATAATTACTAACTATATAATAATACTATATAAAAGGTAATATTTCTTAATATATACTTTATATTTATATTTTAAATTATAGACATTTGTAATTTCTATAGTTATTATATTATTTTTATATTAAAATAAACTTCTACTTTTTTTAATAATTATAAAAAAATATTAAGGTTTTTTAGTATATAATACTTTAATCTGTTTTTATAATATATAAAAGCAAATATATATAGTTAGCAAATTTTTTTAGTTTAATTTTTATTATTTTTTAGTTTAAATATAGCTTAAAAGTTTAATTATTATTATATTTAAATTTTAAATTTAAATATATAGATAAGCTAGTTTTAAAAATATATATATATTAAAAAATTTTAACATTTAATTTAATTTTATAATTATAAAATAGTATTTAAAAAAATACAATTTAGTTTTTAAATTATTAGTAGAATATATATATATTTTAATTTTAATGTATAAAAAAATGCTAATATTTTAATTTTAAAATGGCTTTTTATAAAAATTTAAGCTTATATAAAATTTAAATTTAAATAGTTTTTAAATTTTAAGCTAAAAACTCTTTTAAATTTGGATTTTAACTAGTTTTTTAAAGCTTAAAGTCTAAAAAAAATTACCATATATATAATTAATAAATACATTTTATTTAAACCTATTTAATATATTTAACTATTATAAAATATCTAATATTTTTACTAAGTTTAAATTTATTTAAAATAACTCTACTGCCAGCTTTTATTTACTTTTTAATTTATATTATTATATTAAGTTTTTTTTTTAAATTTATAGTTGCACTAGATTTGTTTTATCACTTGGTTTCTTTTCCAAAAGATTTTAACTTTTTTAAATATAAATCAAATTATCAAGATAAAATTTTATAATTTATAACTTGTTTTATATTGAGAACTTAACTAAAAATTTCATAATGAATTAAAAAGTTGAGTTTAAAACCTTATAGAAATAATTAAAAAGTAGTTTATCCAATAACATATTCATTAACAAAAGGTATAAAAAAAATCTATTCCATCCACCATCGCTTTGTAAATTACAATCTACTTATTCCAAAGGTACCACCCTATAGTTGGAATTAGGTTTCTTTTTGTTAGATAAATCTTTGAACTGTAGTTTAGTCTGTTTCTTCTCCGATTTTCGATTCTGTTTCTCCAATTTAATCTGTTCCTTTCGTAACTTCTTCTCCTCCTTGGTTTCTTGTTTACTTCTACCTTTACCCTTGTTAATCTTCGGTTTGTCCTCATCACTGTGCTCGGAATCGTCCTCATCACTTGCATCATTGGTGTTTACTACTATAGGCTTAGTTAAGATGGGAAGCTGGCTGGTATTTTGTTTGGATCGGGAAGTAGTAATTTTAGGTAAAGTGGATAGGTTGATAACTTTGGGGTGGTTATTTAGGTTAGAATAAGTAGTTAAAATGGTTTGGCAATCCCAATTTAATTCCTTCTCAACTTCTTCTTCACTCTCAACCAATTCTAGTTCCTTTTCCATGACGTTATCAATGACGTTCTGATTTGAATTCAACTCGGTTCTAACCAAATCCAACTTCTCTAATCCATCCTTACCCTCCATTTTAGGTACCGCTCGTTTCCCAACAACTTCAAAGTTATCCAAGAAATCGTCCAAAATCTTATCGAAATCCTCCCTCAGTTCTACCAGCTCAGGAACATCTTCATCCAAATCCTCATCCTCTGAACCTTTGAGATAGTCCGCTTCAATTTCATCAAACTGGTCGTCCAACAAACTCAATCCCTTATTACGGAACATAGCGGACGATGTCATCGAGAATTTTGACGCTGTGGTACGTGCAATTCTAGATTTCGGATAATTACTACTAGCATCAAAATCATCGTATTCCTCATCACTGTCAAACTCCCGTTGCTCCTTCTTAAACTTACGGAACTGAGCCTGCCAATCGTCTTCATCCAAATATTCCTCTTCTTCATTTACATCCAATTCCGGATCGTAGTCTTCATCACCAGATTGGTTAAGTTGGTCGAAGAATTGGTCGATATCATCTTCGACAAACGCTTGATCTTCCAAAGCTTCCATAGCGTCCATCACATTTTGTGGTAGACCGAGTTGGTTGTACATATCGGGGATAGCTTGTTGATTCATCAACCCAACTGGTAACTGTGTCTCCGAAGCTAAAGCTTCACTAGGTAATTGAAAACTTACCGTTTTCGTAGGCTAAGTTTAATTTTTTTCAAAGTTAGATGGGAAGTTTAAATTTATATCGGTTTACTTTGGCTTTGCTTGCAGCTTCTATAAATACTGCATCCGAAGATTGACCTATAGGTTTCATATGCTTCGAATAGTCATAACCATCTAAACCGAAATCTAAACCATATTGTGCCGCTGCTGCAGCTAAACTAAAAAATAGTAGATAAATTTAAAGAGTTAGAATTAGTATAAGCTTACTCTATTATTTCATCGTCGTTAGCTACTTCCGAACCTACTTTTGACTCTATATCCTCTTTGAAAGTTACTCTTCTATCTAAAAGCGATTTCTTTTTGTTCTAAATATAAATTAGGTTAAATTTGAATAATTTAAAGTTTACTTTTAAGTTAGCTGAAGCTAAAGTTGGTACTAAAACTCGGCTCGGTGCTTCAGTATCTGCTATCAAAGGATCCTTCTGACTTCTATGTACTATAGAGAAATGCTGGGCTGTCTTCTTATCTATGAACTGTTTCTTTACCATCTAAGTTTTCTTAATTCGAATTTCAATTAATTTGATATTACTTTAACTTTTTAGAAAAAATTTTGAACTTGAAATTTTTTAGGAATTCAATTAATTTTCAAGAGAACTTAATTAAAATTAAGGCTAAGTAATAAGCAGACAAGTCTAGATGATATCATTAACTTTATTGGGAAGTATACCAGATATAAGTTTACTACTGATAAAAGATCATAAAAATATTATTTCACTGCAAATTTAAACATATCTACTGATCTATAAATGTTAATATCAGTTTAAATTAACTTTTTTTATTAGTAGATTTTTAATTGTTAATTTATAGCCAAGCTATCAAAAAAGGTCTCCGATAGCTAAATACTTAAATTTTACTACTCGAAAAGTTCTTACAGTTAACTACGATAAACTTTATTTTATTCATACTGTATTAATTTTGTGGTATTTTAAAGGCTATATACCTGATATAAATTTAAAAGTATAGGTTATGAGGCCAAAGTAGCTAATATAGAATGTGAAGAGCTAGAAGACTTAAAAGAGGAGGGTACATATAATACAGAAGATAAGAGTAGAAATTTAAATAATTTAAAAGGTAAAAATTGATAGTTTGAAATATAAAGGATTAAGATAAGCAAAAGGAAATGTTTAAAGTGTGGATAAAGTTGATAGTAAGGCTTTAGATGATAAAAATAATAATTAGTTAAATTTAAATTTAAACATATTTTAATTTGATGTAAAGTTATTAACTTTCAGTTTTATTAAAAAAAATTATATTAAAATTAGTAAATTTTTATTATTTTTATGGATTTTCTAATTTAAATAATAATAATATGTTATAAAACAAATAAGTTTAAAAATATATACTTCATTTTTTTTTAAAAAACTTGATGTCTGGTTTAGAAATTATGCTAATAATACTAATTTTAAGTTTTTTGATTTAATTTTTAATAATATCTTTATTTTAAAAATGTATTATTACTAGGTTAACTTTAGAATTTAAAAATTAAAAATTAACTTATAAATTCAAATAAACTGTTAATAATACTAAAACAATTTTACATAAATTAATTATTTTATTAAAATATAGTTTAACTAAAATAATTAATTTAATTTTTAGTTAAATATAAATTTGGTTAATATGACATTACTAGTTAGTAATTACATTATTAAAATTTCTTATATAAGCTATAAAATATAAAATATATTTTTAAAATAATTTAAAAAAAACTAATAATGTAAAAACCTATAAGATTTAATCTGCTAAAAGATATTAACTAAGGTTTATTAAGAATAAAAGCCACTAATTTTCTAACTTAGACTATATACTTTAATTATAATACTATTTTAAACTATATAAAAAGTTAATTTATTAATTTTTAAAAGTATAAAACAAAATAACATTACTAAAATTATTAAGATAAAAAAGTAAAAAATAAAATAAAATATTTATAAAATTTACTAATACTTCAATTATTAATAATTTTATAATAGCAAATATATATTAATATTAAATTTAAGTTTTATAAATTTAATTATATATGATTAATATAATAAACTTTATAATAATGTTAAAAAAATATTTAATCTTTTTAAAAATTAAAATATATTATAATAGCTTTACTTTTTTAAATTATGTAATATTATTACTAAATAAATAATTATTTACTTTTAAAATTAAAAAAAATTAAAAGTATATTTACTACTATATAGTAGATAACTTATTCAAAATTTAATTATTAATATATATATTTAAAAATAAATAAATAAAATTATTTTACAATTTATAAAACTTATATTTAATATTTATTTTATATATTAATATTCAAAATTTATATAGCTTTTATTTATTATTTCTTTTATTTTAAAGTATATTATTATTATAATATTATAAATTTATATTAAATTTTTTATAAAATATAAATATATCTATTATAAAAAAATATACTTAAAAAATACTATTTATTTAAATGGCATTATTTATATATATATATAATATAAAGTTATTACTTTTTATATTAATATAATAATTTAGAAAGCTTAAAAAATAATTTATATTAAATATATAAAATACTAGTATTTTGCTTTTTAATTAATATAAAAAGTAATTAAAACTTATAGTTTATATTTTTTAGCTTTAAAGTATAAATTAAAGATTTACAGTTTTTTGCTATAAATATATTTTTTTAAAATATAAGCTTTATTTTAAAATTAAATAAAAATAGTAAAAAAATAAAAAAAGTAATATTTAATTAATATTTAAAAAAAAATGCTTATAATAAAACTAAATTTTAATATACTATTTAATTTATTATACTAAAAATATTATATATTTTAAATTTTTTTATTTATTTACTTTTATTTATATATATAAATATATAACTATTATTATATATATTACTTTATTCTCTTTAATAATAATAGTAAATTTATTTTAATAAACTTTTTAAAAGCTTTTTCTTTAAATACTTTTTTATATATTTATTAGTTTTAATTTAAATTATAAATTTAAATTTTAATTAAAAGCTTACTATTATTATAGTTATTATTTTAATATTTTATAATATTATTAAATTATTTAAGCTAGTATTTTAAAGAAATTATTATATTAATAAAGTTAAACTTTATTAATTTTAATTAAAAATTTAATTAAAATATATAAGTTTAAATTTTTATAAATAATTTTTTTATTATTACTTAAAATTAGTTAAAATTATATATTTTTCTTTATTAAAATTTAAATATTTTATTATTTACTTATATTTTTTAGCTATTATTTAATAAAACTAAGTTATTATTTTTATATATTTCTTTTATTTTTTTATTTATTATTTAAAATTATATTAAAGTATAAATAATTTTTATTAAAAAGAATTTATTTAGTTATTTATTAAAAATTACTTTTTACTTATTTTTTGCAAATGTATTTTACTTTTTAATTTTATTAAGAAAATTATATATATATATATTAGTTAAAAGCTGCTTTTTACTTAGTTACTTTTTAAAAATAATTTAAGTTTTTATATTATTTAAAAAAACTTTTATTAAATTTATTAAAAAGTTTTATCTTATATATAAATATAAACATAAAATTCTTTTAGTAAAATTTAATCAAATATTCTATACTAAATGTAAAGTAGCTATTTTTAACAATCTAATTATTACTGTTTATAGAATATAATTTTATAAAAATAATGTTTATTATTTTTTTTATTACTTTATAAATGATTATTTATCTAAGGCTAATGTTAGATATTAGTTTTATTTTTAATAAAAACTTTATACATTTTAAATATATAGTTAAACTTTAAGATCTTGAGTTTAATAACAGATAATCTCCTAAAATATATTAATTATTAATTGTTAATATATATTTTTAACCAAAATTTTAATATAGCTATTAAAATTAAGTTATTATAAAATAGAAAAGTAAATCTATAAAATAAAATATATTTAAGTACTGATTATAAAACCTATTTAGTCTTTTAATTAAGCTGTGAATTAATTTAGCTTTTCATTTTTTAGTTAACTAATAAAAACTTAAAATATTATTTTATTAATAGATTGGTTAAAAATTAATATTAGATACGTTAAAACATATTGATTAATAGTTATATTTTTATAAAAAATTGAATAGATTATCAAATAAATATACTAATTAAAAATTTAATATCCAACTTTTTGGTAAGTTGAAGCTTTGATTTATCTCAGTTGTTATTTTTCTACATTTCAATCTAGTTAACTTTAAAATAGAGTTTATGGCTCTGTTAATTCAAAATTTAAAAGTTCACAGTAAACCAATTTAAATTTACTTTCTAGTCAAAGGATTGATTTTTATCCAAACAACTAAGTAAACAACGCATAGCTTCAATAATGTAGGATAAACCCGTTCGACTTAACTTTTACAAGTATATATTTAATGATAAAAGCTAACCAAAGAAGCTATATTCAAAGTTTTTAAAAAAGATATGGACTTCCAAAACATAAGGTATTCACCAACTACAAGCATTTAGATTTATTACATGGTAAATTTTAATTTCAAATTGAATTTTATTAGAAAATATCTCAAATTATGAACCAACTCTTCCAAGTACAAGGAATAAAATAATTTAAGACAACTTAATGGTATAACAATCTTAAGAGAACAATATCGGATTGGAGGAATGTTTACATTGTAGTCTAGATTTTACTAGTAAATGTATGTTGTTTCAGGAACATCACGTTAACTTCTGTGCTAATATGAGTGATAAAAAACAAAAATTGGTGTCAAAAACTTAGCCGATCAAGAGAGTTTGGAAATAGACAATATGTATATAATAATAATGTTTCGTTAGGGAGGTAAGTAATTTGAAGTTGGAAAAGGGGATGGGGAGTTGAAAGAAGAGCTAGATTCTTTAATTAATAAATTTCTTACAGTATTGATTTCGAAAATAATGTATATTAATGGTGGTTTTTTTAATAACAATAGCTTAAAAAGATAGTTGGCTTCAATATAGTATATTTTTCATTTGCTAATTTAGATTTGAAAAGATCTTAAATAAGGTTAAATTTAAATCGCAATCAGATGTACTTCTACAAACTATAAAGTTTGCAATAGAAATTATACATGTAAATAAATTAAGTTCTTAAGTTAAGGATAATAAACAGGTACATACCTTCAATAGAAATTTAACACAGTTAAGGATGAATTGAAACCAATTTCTTAGGAATCTTGACTTTTCTAAAAGTTTAGTAGTACATAATAGGCAAATATAAGCAACTTTATAAATTGTCGAGAAACTCCAATATGTTTTGTATGCCCCAACATTTACAGGTTCATCAACGCTAATCAGAGAAAACCGGTACCTGCAAGAGAAACAGTAACTAATATCAACTTTACTGCAGACTGTTTTAACATAGATGCGGTTACCAATTACGCCACTTACTTTTATTCCACACCCACAGTGACCATTACGATGGATTATCTCATATTTTCAAACACAATATTATATTCTGTGCTAAAATGCCTAGCAATTTGATATAGGCTTAGTTATGGATCAGTTCGTAGTATATTTGTGAAAAGGAGTTTAATTTATAGTACAAGATCAACGACGTCTATATTTCACTTATCGAAGCGAGCCAGTAAACCGTACATACCAGTTTATTCCTAAATTATTTTTTAACTGTCCGAGTGCTGTTATCATAATATACGACATTCCTGAAATCAATGCAGTTGGGATTACCATCCACAAAAGGAACATATATATTAGAAACTTCAAATTGCACTTTAACATTTACTCCAGCTCTCAATTGATACTATTCAAGGAATCTATTGACTGCCTGGATCTGGATATGACATAATGCACCCTTGATTACCTGTTTTTCAAGTAATATAATATGATCGAAGCAGCCTTAACATTGTCAACAACTTTGCAAAGACTGTCAAAGTTAAAATCAGCTCCCTAATGAATTGAGAGTTCTCTATCTGCTCTTGAATTCGCCATTTAACCTTACTAACAGCTGGTGGTAATTGGTAGTTATTCCATCGGTAAAGAAAAGTTGATTACTTCCTTAACCGACCATCTTGACTCCAAGATCTATGTCGAATCTAAGAAGTTACTGTTGGAGCAATTCTAGGATCTTGCATTCAAATATATACTCGGTGATGATCCCCAATAGACTATAGTACACGTACACTCCATGCTTTGATTAATTAGAAGGCTAGTTATCTATTTCGATGAGCAATGACGAATCTACTCTAACTTTAATTATTATTTTAGATGTCCGGCCTACTGAATGATCCTTCCAAAATAAATGGGCTTAACTAAATCCTAAAACAAACATTAATTACTTCAAATCCGCATCCAAAACTCAAAAGATTATAGTTTACTCTACCCTAAACACTCCTCATTTATGAGTTGAAGAGATTCGTAAGTGCGAATAGAGAATCAAATCCGTAAGTTCAGGTTATTTCTACAGTATTGCCTAAAGATGTTTTATATCAGGCTACGATAGTATAGTCAAGGACTTGGATTTAAGAGTTTTTTTTTGTTTATATTCATTGTTTCCATTACTATTGTACATATTATATATTATAAACAATATTATTTTAATATAAAATCAATAAAATAAAAAATAAATGAGTTTGTAAAAAAATTTAAATATATATTGGTTTAATATTGAACTTTATTTAAATGGACGGACTGGAAACTAATAGAATAACGTTAGTACTAAATACTTAAATTTAAAACTTTGAATTTTAAAAAATAATCAGTAGGAACAATTGGAGTTGTTTTATATAATTTTAAAATCATTACATATTTCATACTTGAAGTAAGTCATCAGAAAAATATTAAATGTTTGAACAAATTTATAATAATAAAACTTACACTACTAAAGCTAAAAGATAAAGTTTTGTTGGATTAAAAAAATATTTTTATAGGTTTCAGAACAATTTTTTTCGAAGGTCGGTTGATAAACCAATCACTTGCAATTTTACTTTATAGCTTTTTTTGAGGTTAATTAGTCGATTTGGATTAGATTATGAAGATGACAAGAGCTTGTGATTTTAGTTCGAGTTTTTGACAAGGTGTTTGTATAAACAAGAAAATCAAGATGGCAAGTAGTAGTAGTAACAACAATAACAACCAGCAGGTTGCCGATCTGTTGAATAAAGTAGAGATAATGAAGAATAGCAATTCTAACGTAAAGAATGAAAATATAGTAATATATTTTATAAATTTTTAATTATTTATATTTGATAAAGGTATTTTTTATCGATATTACGGAAGCTATGTTCGACTCTGAATTTAAATTAAACTATAAAGGTATTTAAACCTTTTTTTGAATTTATTTATAAAGAGTGATTTATTTAATTCAAGTTATATAGATAGCAACTCGCCTCAAGGCTCAAGTTAGTAAGTTTTCAAATCTATAATAATCTACAAATATTAATATTTTAGCTCCAGGATAGAAGCTATTAAATTATTAATACTACGATTCATCAAGTTTAAAAAATTACTGTTTACTGGACATAAGTTTTCTATATATACGTTCAATCAAACAAAGTTCTTCAACGTAACTATATTTTTTCAAAATTTAGTTTCTTTAACCTTAAAATAGTTATTAGATCTAACTGATGATTATTATAAAGTTGAAGCCAGTTTAAACAATATTAAATATGAAGGGAATAGTGGTAATCTGGTGGAGTTGGAGGATTTGAATTTCAGTAAGCTTTTGCTATTGGTTTTTTTTACTGATAGGGTTTGTAAAAGGTCAAAGTTATAGTAACGCTATGTAATTGAAACTCTTTTATTTTATTAAATTTGTTGGAAAGGCTTGAACAGTTTAACTACCTTAACGATAGTTCCGTAGCTGTACTTCGGGGCATCGTTATTTACGGACAATCGGATGTTATACCTAATATAAATTCGGTACGTTTATTTTTCATCTTCTATCGTTTCTTTTTTCTTACTACCGATCTACTAACCTTTTGACTCAATTATTTATTTAAATAGATTGATACCAATTTTGAAATTCCATTATATACTGACGTACTTTTCTTACATGACCCAACCAATGCCAATAACAAATCTCAAGTAAACTTTTTAAACATTGAAAATTGTAACTAATAAAAGGTTGTACTTTTGAATTGCTTTGATAGGAAATCTACGATACTTTAACTAAATTTGAAATTCCAACTTACCCCTCCTACTTCTTTGAAGTTACTAATCAGCTTGTTAAGTTGGATAACGCATTTAGAAATTTACTAGCGCATCCGTTACACCGTCCTCATCAAAGTTCTTTAGAGAAAATTACCATTCAGTTTTAATCGAGAATTTTAATACATCTCTTTGAGGAGTTCGAAGTGCTGAAGATGAGGAAATGTATAATTGAGTATTAAAAATTAACGATTTTGTACTCCTATATAGGCTTAAATGTAATTATTGAAATTATAGTACTTTGAATGAGCTTTTTTATTGTACTCTTAAATTTGGCTACAGGTATTTTGAATTTAAACATACGTTTGTATTTCAGATATGGTGGGTTAATATCAAAACTTCTATCAATTTTTTTTAACCACCCTCCTATTTAAGATGACATTAGTTACTTTAAAATTTTAAGTTATATAACATAAAAGTCAAAATATTTTCTTCCAAAATTTACATAATTTATAATTTTATAAAATTTTGACTGCTAAGAATACAATCTGTTAATATAAATCTCATTTTTGCTGCTTTGGTAAACCAAAGTTAATATTTTGATATTTGAATGTTAAAACATATCTTTTTCTAAATTATTATATATATATTTATATTATATTAACATTTATTTCATAATGTTCTATTATCAATTTATATTAATTATGAAAGTAGGTAAATTAGTTTAAAATTAAATTTAGGAAAAAAAGTGTAAATATTATTATTTATAAAAATTATATATTTATATATTTACTTTTATTATATTATAAAAAAAGTAAGTAAATATAAAACTAAATTTATATAATAAATATATTTATATAATAGTTAATTTGCAAACTACTTTCAAAAAATAATGATAATATTTCTAAAAGTGTAAAGTTATAAAAACCTAACTTTTATACTACTTTACTTTTTAATAAAGCAGTTAAGTATAATAATAAATAACTAAGCTATTTAGGTCTAAGTAGGCTGGATTAATAAAAACAAAAAGCAAAAATAGCAATAATAACTATTACTAAATAAAATATTTAATAGGAAGGTTAAAAGAGAGTAAAGTAGATTTTAAAAAGAAAAAATATCTTATATAAAGCTAAGCAGCTACAATATTTAATAAAACTAATTTCCACTATAAATTACTAAATATTAAACTTTAAAAACTAAAAAATAGTAAATAGATAACTAGTTTAGCACTTACCAAATTAAGTAAGTTAAATATTAAAATTAGACTTAGATAAAACTGCTTAGTATTTTAAATAAGCAGTATTATATCTAGTTTTTTTTTAACTTTACTTCTAGTTATAACTAATAGAATTAAAAAAATAGAAGTTAGTATAAGTATATATAGCAGCATTAATAACTAAGGTTAATATTTTTAGTAAAAATACTTCTACTTTTTTTATATTGCTTTATCTAACTTACTAGGCAGTAAAATACTTTTAAAAATAAGCTACTATTTTAATCTAATTATATTTTGACTATTTTGTTAAAAAAGTAGCTAAATAAAATAACAGTAAGAGATTAAATATTTATATATTTAACTAAATAAAAAATAAGCTAAAACTAATATAAAATTAAACTATTTAATTAAAACTTTATTAGTAATCTATTTTTTTGAATTTTTTTATAAAAGATTTAAAATTTTAAAGGTTTTTTATTTTTATATATTAATTTTTTTTAAAGTTTTACAAACTTTTTACAATTAAGCTTAAAAACTTAAGTTTTTTAAATTTTTATTATAATTATATTATTTCTATTAATAAGTTAAATATTTAGTAATAAATAAATATATTATATTGTATATTTGAATATTATATATATTTTTTTAAAAGTAAGCTAAATTAAGTAAAAGCTTTTTTAATTTTATATTAAATTAAAAAAAAAATAATAATAATTAATTATTATATTATAATTATTTTAAAAATGATAAAATATTAAAATAAAATTAGCAAGCTTTTAAATAAAATAAAATAAAATTTACTTTAAATAAATATTAAAAATTATTAATTAAGATATTATTATTATAAAAATATATATTGTTAATATTTATTATAATATAAAAATTTACTGATATAAAAAAAACTTGATTTTTAAATATAACTATATTAAAAATTTTAAAAATAAGCTTAAAAATTAAAATTTATTACTTTTAAAATATAAAATTAATATTTAATAATATATTATATAAATATATATATAATTAGCTTTACTTAATTTTAAAAATATAAAAATTAACTTTTATATTAGTTATAAATAAAGGCTTTTTCTAAATAAAATTAAAACAAGTATATTTTTAATATATAGTACATTTTTAATAAAATAAAGCAATTTAAAAAACTTTAAATATTATAATAAATATTTAAAATAATAAAATTAAAATACTAATCTAATTTTAAATATAGTAAAAAGCTATATTTAGTTTTAAATAATAAAGTTAATATATATATAAAATATTATAAAAAAATCTTTTATTAATATAATAATATTTTAGTTTATAAGGAGTTATTTATTATTTTTATAAAGTATAAAATAAATTTTTATATATAAAAAATATTTTTTATTTATATGTTTACTTATAATAGTATAATGTTATATTTTTAACTTTAAAAATCAAAAGCTTTTTAGTTAACTTTTTTTTACAAAATAAGATAAAATTATAAAAATAATATTTTTTAGGCAAAAAAATATTATAATTATTACTTATTTAAAAGTTGAATTTTTAGTTAAAACTAGTAAATATTTTTTACTATTTTAAGCTTTATTTATTAAAAAAAATTATTAAATTTGTATTTTACTATTTATATTAAAGCATATTAATTAAAAATAATAAAGGTAGTTATTTTACTAGTAAAAAAATTTAGTTTATATATATTAAATATTTATATAATTAACTATATTTAAGTATATATATATTAAATATTTATATAATTAACTATATTTAAGTATATATATATTAAATAAGTATTATAGTTTATATATAATAAAAATAAAAAGTAAAATAATTAATATACATATATATAAAAGCCATACTATTTTAATAAAAGTTTAAATAAAGTTAATTATAATAAAAGATTAAGTTAGTTAATTTTATTATTATTTTAATATAGCTAAAGTTAAAATATTAGATAAAGCTTTATTTTTGCTAATTAGTCTTTTTTTAATACTTTTTATTAATAGTATTTAATAAAAATTAGCAAAAAAAATATATAAAACTATTTTAAAAAGCTTTATAAATTATTATTATTTTATATTTATATAAATAATATTTTAAAAATGCTATAAGTGCAAATTTAAAATTAAAAAAAAGTATATTTAGATTTACTATTTTTTAGTTCAAATTTTATATTTAGAAATATTATAAATAAAATATAGTTTTTACTATAAAGATAAAGCCAAATATTACTAATATTATAAAATACTTTAGTTAATAATATAAGTCTAGCTTTTACTATTAGTCTAAAATAGACTTTTCTATATATTTAAATATAATGCATATATATATATTTGAAACTATAATATTTTTTTATAATATAAGTACTATAAATAAATAAAAATCTATATACTTATTAAGATTAAAGTAAATATTTTGCAATACTAAAAAATTATAGTAAATTAGAATACAAATAAAGCATACTATAATTTAATTAATTTTAAAAACAGTTAATTATAAGTTAATAATTAGCAAGATATTAAAAGAAGCTTTAATATTCTATTCTTTAACAATTTTTAATAATAATAAATTAATATGTAATTAACTATTAGTAGCATATATATATACTAACTCTAAATAAAGAGCTTTAAGGGTATTTTGACAATGATATATTAAGAAATTTGGTACAATTTTTAAATAATTTAAAATTAACATTATTTTTAGTATTTTAATATCAATTACCAAGAATAAGTGCAATTCCACTTTTAATGTATACTATAAAAATGATATACTATACCAGTATTTAGACTTATATAATCTCTAAATATAACGTATTAAAGATGGTTCAGAACAGCCTAATAAAAGTAAGAAAGTTGTTTCTAAAAACAAAGTTATTACTTTAGGTCTTAGCAGTAGCACCATTTCTAATATTTTTATATTAAATCTATTCTTCACACGGTCCACTTATAAACCTTATTTATAACGTTATGTTCTAGGCTTAAACAGGCTAATTTTAGTTGACATCTACCCACCAACTTTTTACAACTAATATCTATACGGCTGACTTAAAGTTTTGAACCGATACAAACCTATCCCAGCAGCTAAATCGATTCATTTACAATTGTAAACAGTGTTGTGCTGGGGTCTGTACTATCTGCCATTTCATTTCTAATTATTTTGCTTATTAAAATTTGCATTGGGCTCTCCAACCTATTTGGAATCGCAATTTTCGAAAGCAGTCAAAATTATTAAATCGGTAACGGTAACTTGAGTTTAAACATCAAGAATTAGTAATTTATATTTAGAAGTACTTAGGTACATACTTCACTTTATCTTCTTAAAAATCCAAAAGTTTGAAATAATTAATATAGTAAAAAGTAAGAATTTGTCATATTCGTTGTAAAATATGTTTCCTGCAAAGCTTCCATCAATTGCAACAAATCGGCTTATCATACTTATAAATTCAATTAACAATTTAATTGATCTTGTGATAGAAATATATATGTAAAGGAATCTCTTATGATTAGTTTTATATATTTATTATTATTTATGTACACTTCCAACAACAAGCTAATTATGTAAATTTTAAAATAAATACATTAGATAAAGTGTATTGCGACTGGATGCGTTATATATCATCTCACCGTTTCCTTAACATCTAATTTCAATCTACTTATGGTGATAAAATCTTTATATTGTAAAATTTAGCTATTATTCATAGTAGACGCCAAATACTTTAAATTCTGAACATATAATGTTAAAATGTTGATGTAAATAATTTAGATTGAAGCTTGCTAAAAATTGTAAGGGATGGTATGGAGTTAAGTTGTGCATTACAGGTTTAAAACTAATATGTATCACGAGTGAAACGGTTTCAGAACAGATTATTTTTAGCAGTCTTTCGGAATTGGTATTGCTCAACGTTATGGATATACCAGATAGTGAGAAATATCATTAATTCAAGAATTACAAAATGGACCGATTATAAGTTTTATAAAAAAATGATATACTTGTGTAGCTGTTTATTGTTGATTTTAAATTTCCACTATTAAAAATGATGATTTACAGAAATGTGGAGAAATAATATTTATAATACGCTTAGTACTTGAAATTATTAAAAAACGTTGAAATAAAGCTGCTTTATTTAATTGGTCCTGTTTGTGTCCACATCTATCTTTATACGTTTGTTACAAATAACTAGCATCTGTAAATTGAAGTCTTTAATAACTTGTATCATACCTTATGAGATTAATAGAGAATGAGCGCACTTTTATTGGATATTTTTTAAATCTTTGAAATGTAAGTATCGTATTACACAATATTTACCCTGATGATATTTATCGAACTAATCCATAAAATTTCAAATGGTAGTTTTGTGTTGTCAATTTTTTTGAACCGAATAAATTCGAAACAAAATTTACCTAAGTATTCTCCTATTTAGTGTACCAACTATTATACTTGAAAAGGACTCTGACTTTACTTGTACAAAAATTTCCGATTTCTTGATTCGTAAATCCGATACTTTTAACAGAATTTAATTTAAACCAATCACTACCTAAGCGTAACAGTGCATCACCTAAAAAAGATAAAATGGTGTCAAAAAATGGGTAGGATGATATCAGTTTTAGTCAATCATATGTCGACTAACTAAAAGTAATGACTTGAATAAGAATAGAAATATAAATGATTGGCCAAAGTTTACCCAACTTTAATTCAATGACCTTCCAATTTTGATCAGAAATTGAACAGTTAGATTTTGGTTAAGCCTGACTTGATAACAATTTCTAAAAGTAGGTGTAGCTTATTGAAAATCAGTATAAATACTGAAGCATTCCTTAAACTCGAGTTTTACTTTGAATATTTTGTTTTCTTCGATCCAACGATTCAAAAACTAGCAGCCAATATTATTAGGTAAGCACTCTTGTTCGACTTGTACATTATTTTACTCCCCAACTCGACCCCAACCTCCTACATATTACTCCAAGCTTTAATTACTTACCAGTCTTTACGATACTTATTTAGCAACATTTAATTACCTTTCCCCAACTTTTTATGCGTTTAAGTGTTTCCAAACTACTTGTTCGCTACTATTTCTTGGTATACCATCAGTTGCTTTGTACTTCTAATTGAATTGTATATAAATTAAAGTGTGCTGATCACAGTGGTGTATAACTATTAATAATTGATCTGTAGTATTTAAATAGCAATCTATTCTAGATTATCTCTTTTGTAATTTTATTTTTTTGTTCTTTTTACTATTGTACCATCAAACTTATCTTAAATTTGTATTAGTTTTCCGTGGCCCTAGCGTATAATTAGAAATGAAGATTGGTAACTTAACCTTCGATCAGCTGCAAGCGGCTTGGTCCACGTTTGAAGCAATTAAAAGCAGCAATGTAATTGACTTAAATTTAGATTTGCGCTTCAATGCTTGGGACCTCAGTGCGGGTGGTTTGTGCGGAGTTGCGCTTGCTCTATTCGACAAATTAGATTTGATAAGTTATATAGGTGCTACTGAAAGCGAGTTTTTAGAATTTATTGCTGACGTAGAGCAAGGGTATTTCAACAACCCTTACCATTCCTTTAAGCATGCTGTCGACGTTTGTATCATTTTATACTATTTCTTAAACGATCTCGAAGTTGATAGGTATTTAGAAAAAGAGGATATATTGACACTGATGATAGCGGCTATCTGTCACGATATTGGTCACGTAAGCTTATTAATACTTTCTATTTACTAACAGTTTATAGCCCGGTGTCAACAATCTCTATCAAGTTAATGCACAAACTGAACTCGCGCAAGCGTTTGAAGGCGTGTCAGTTCTCGAAAACCATTCGTGCAGACTTTCAGCTAACATGATCGCAAAGCATCAGTTGTTTCGTAAACCCAGTACCCAATGTCAAATTCCAGTGACTACCCTAGAAAATTGGATTGTCGAGGATATACTTTCGACCGATATGTCCTATCACTTCAACTTACTAGAAGAGCTTACCAACCTGCTAGAGTGGAGTTCTTCCCCACCACAGTCCTTGTTTAGTGACCAAGATATAGTGGATGAACCTTCAAGTTTGAGTGGAAGCGAATACTCTGAGATAGACTTTAGGCGTAAACTATGCAAGCTTTTACTCCATGCTTCCGATATAAGTAATGCTGTTCGTCCATGGCCCATTTGCAAAAACTGGTCAGATATGGTTATACAAGAGTTTTTTCACCAAGGGGACCTTGAAAAGCGATTAAATCTTCCAGTTTCACCTAACATGGACCGATCAAAATCGAGCCAACCACAAATTGCATTGGATTTTGATGAGTTTATTGTCAAACCTTTCTTCGAAATACTTTCTGAGTTTATTCCTGAGTGCAACGTATTTTTAGATAACCTACAAGCAAACCGATACCAATGGATGCAAATGAAAAGGCAATCGCCCCACTGCCACTTCGTTTTGGACCTATCGGAGATGGCTAATGAAACACTCGACCCCAAAGACAGTGCCTACCAAAGCCGACGGGTCAGCTTTTCTGCTGGTACGGTTGTCATCCCCAAATTTTTTTGCGAGGAGCTCAGGAGATACTCGACAGACATCACTCTCAGAAATCAAGGGGGAAGCTTAGGCGGGGGTTTATTACGCCATAGTAAACGGCCCCAAAGTTTATCTAGGCCATCCAGGTACAGTCGAAAAAGGGACGGGTGTCCACCCGATAAAATGAGTGTTCTAAATTCGCTTTTGAAACACTCTTTATCAAGGATGCCTAGCTCGGAGGCCCTGGGCTCCTCTCTGCCTTCAAATTTAGATATACAACGTGTCTCCTAAATATTTTATCTCTCAAATCGAATAACTACCAAAATGTAAAAAGCATCTTATGTACCAACTCATCTCCAACCCCTTTCCTGGCATAGACGGTATATAAAATAAATGTAAATAGCCTTATAATTGTAAACTTTAATTCTGTTTTTAATATTATATGGTACTATATACATTTTTTAAAACAATTGATGAAAAGATGAAGTTAATTAGTTATATTAAAAAGTTACCTTATAAGTTTTATTCAAACCAAATTTACCAAATTAATTTCTCAACTATCTCAATCAAATGGGTGTATTTTTATCCTAAGTTATGCTAAACTTTTTTCAACATACACCTTCCTAGTTTAGATATCGTTATCACCTTTAAAATGAAAATGTATATAAATAATAAGCAGCGAGCTTCATTCCCCAAACGATATAAGCTTAAATTTGAGTAGTCACAATGTACCGATAATTACATTTATTTAATTGGTAATTCCAACATTACTCATTTTAATTTTTTAAAATTTTGAAGTTACAGGTTGATTTTTAACAATTATGAAAATTAATTAGGTTACATCAATTCTAGAATCTTTAACTAATTTTATCAATTATTTTCTGTACTGAAATGTAAAGAAATAAATTAAAAAACAGATTTTATTTTGAATCATTAAAATTAATAATTTTCATTAAAAATATACTATTAACTTTATATATATAAGGTTAAAAGTTAAAAAAATATATAATTTAGTAAATTAGATTTATAGATATAAAAGTTTATAGAAAAGAGATTTTTTTTTAAATAGAATTAATTTTAACTTTTTAAACCTAATTTAAAAGGTTTGTTTTTATACTAATAAGCTTTTATTTTTTTTTTAAAAATAAGATATTAAAATTTATAGTAAAATATCTTACAAGCAAATTTAAAATAAAAGATAAATATTTAATATAGTTTTAGTTAAAATATTTAATAAATATATTAAAAAGAGATAAAGCTTATTATATATTTTAAAAAAAGTATGCTTAACCTTTATTAATTAAAGTATTTAATATTTTATTATTTAATTATAAAAAGTTGTTACTTTTTTATTAAGTTTTATACTATTAAATATATTAAAATATACTATATTTAAATAATATAATATAATAAAATAAATTATATTAAAAACTAATATATTATAAAACTATTATACTTTTTATAATTAAAAAAATCCTTTATTTTTAATAAACTTTTATATTTTAAATTTTAAGTTTTAATAATATTAATATAGTTTTATTAAATAAAATACATATTTATTTTTAACTAAATAAAGTTTTTATAATAAGTATAATATTTAAATTAAAAAATATAGTAAGTAATAAATAATAAAATAGCTTTAAACTTTTATAAATAAATAAAGTATTTTTATAAATATATATAAAATTAGTAAATAAAAATAAAATAAAAATAATAATACTATTTATAATATTTAAAATTTAAAGTTAGTATAAATTATTAAAGTAAAAAAAATTAAAAAAATTAAGTCAAATATTTAAAAAATATATAAACTAATAATTTTAACATTTAATCAATAAATCATGTGCATTTTTAATATATCTATAAATTTAATTATAATTATATAAATTAAATTGGTAATTTAAATTAATTAATATATTTAAAATAATATAATAAATATTTATAAATAAGCTAAAATAAGCAAATATTAAAAAATAAAAACATATATAACTTATTATAATACTTATACTATAAAATTACTATTTTTAAAAAAATTGTTTTTATAAAAATACTTAATTTTTAAAATTAAAATAAAAGTGTTTATATAAATTTATTTAAGTAATTAGTATACTTTTTTGCATTTTTTTATAAAATAATTTTTAATTAAAAAGTAATACTTTTAAGCTAAATGGTTTTTTTAAACTATTTTTATAATATTTTATAGTATTAAAACTTTTTTTAGCTTTAAAACTATTTAATTTTATATAAACTTAAAAAGCTTTTTAATAAATTAAAAAAAAATAAAAGTATAACTTTATACTTTATAGTAATATTTACTTTTTTAAATATAATAAAAAAATAAATAACTTTATATATTTTTAATTTTAGCTTATTTAATATAACTTAGTAAGTTAAGCTAAAATTTTAGCTATTTTAAAATTTAAAATGATACTTTATTATAAAGTACTATTAAAATAAAACTTTAATATACTATAATTTTATTAGCTTTTTAAACTAATTGCAAATTAATATATATAATATATAAATTAAAAATAACTAAAAAATATATTAATTTTATTATTATTATTTAAAACTAACATTAATATAATATTTTATAATTTATAAAATAAAAAGTTTTAAAATCTTAACTTTTAGCTAATTTTATAAGTTTATTTTTTTATTAATTAGCTTTTAAAATTAGAAATATTTACTTTTAAAAGCTAATAATTATTTATTATTTTAGCTATTATTATAATTTATTTTATTTTATTTTTCTTAACTAAAAAATAAAATTTATTTATTTATTATACAGGTATTTTACTTTTTTATTACTATTTTATTAATTTTTTTACTTTTTTAAATAATAGTAGCAGTTTTTAAAACTATAATTATATATATATATTGTATATAATTGTAATAAATAACTTAGCTAGCTTTTCATTTATACTAATTACTTTAAAGCAGGTTTTTAAACTTATATAAAATTTAATTTTTTATATTATTTTTAATTTTTTTTCTAGTTAAAAATTCTAGTTATAATTAGCCTATTTACTACTAACTGCTTTAGTAATTATCTACTAAATAAACTACTTAGTTTTATTTTCTAATTTAATTTTCTAGTTATTATTTTAGCTTTTAAACTTTTAGTCTTTATAGCTTTTTAAAAAAAAAGTCATTCTTATAAAACTTTTAATTAATATTTTAAATATCTAATAATTAATAATAAAACTTTTAAAATGATTTATTTTACTATATACCTCTAGTTTTTTCTATTACTTTATTATTAAATTTATTAATAACATACAATGTTTTAAATTTTAAATACTAGCAACCTGTATATTTATAGTATATATACTAGTATTTTATTTATTTCTATATAATATATTAAAAGCCAAGCTTTTATATACTATTTTGACTCTATAAGTTTTTATAGATAAGAGTGTCTATTAATAAAGTTTAACATTTTATTTTTTTTAAATAAGCTTGATTTTTGTTATTTTAATAATTTTATATCTTAAAGATATTTTCTAACAAGAATTTTAATAAGTTATTAATACCTAAATAAAATATATACTGTAAATTTTCTTTTAAAACTCAAAACTCCATCTATAGCTTTTTTTGACATAATACCCTTAAATTTTTAAATAAAAAGCATATATATTTTTACTTATTTATTATGTAAAAAAAAATTTATAATATAATCAATTAATTAGAGTATATAGCTATAATTTGTGTATAATATTAAAAAAGCATATGCTAAACTTCTTATTGTAAATATTTATTAAGGAAGCCTTTGGTTATCTCGGATCTAATTTTTAAAGAAATTAATACAATGTATTGAAAGAAAAATATTTAAAAAAAACCAGTTCAGAGGTAGAATTTTGATCAAAGGTAGACAGAATCAAAAAATAATTGAGAAAAAAAGATTAACTAAATATTTTAAGATCCAACTTAAACTTAATTTAAGATTATGTTCTTTCTAAGTAGAAGAAAACCTTCGACTTTGAAATATACAAGTTTATGAATTAGTTTTAGTTGCTACCTATTCATAGAATGGATAAACTACAATGTCATCCCGATAAAAATAAAATTTGTATAAAATGTATTGAGTAACTTACGTTAAAAAGAGGTTGATTTAAAGTTGATACTGTTTTCCTGCTTTTATAGCAAATTTATTTTTTAGTTCTGGTTACAGGTTAAAAAGTTTTAGAAAATTTTTAATAATATTTGTTTATTGGATGAATCTGGTTAAAATATTTATTCTTAAATTTTTTGTCTAAAAAGAAAAGTTTCATTGAATAACTAATTTATTTATGATAGATATTTTAAGTTCTTCATTGGATAAAAAGTTGAGCTAAAATTAACATTTTTATATATAATGTCATAACTAAAATATATGCTTTATCCAATAAAGATCGAGAAGCTTATTACATAAAAAAATAAAAGTTTTCAAGTTATGAAAAGTCGAAAGCCTTGAACCGAAAACATAAGAAAAATATATAAGAGATGGATAGCTTTTCAGATATAGTAGAAGAGAATGACCGACCTATAAGCACAAGAAAGCTAAAACGTAAAAAAAATATCAAAGAGAAGAGTGAAGAAGAGAAAAATTTAGAACAGTTAATTTTTGGTAATTTGACAAGTGAACTAGAGCCTACCGAACTAGAAGCAGAAAAAGGATCTAAAGATGTTGAGTTAGCTGGAAAAGCTAATGAACAAGTAAAAAAGAATTTTTAAATTAAATATTTATATTTTAGTTATTTTTTATTGATGATGACGAAGAAACGGAAAAGTTTGGTACTGTGGAAAGTAAAGAGCAGATTGAAGAGGAAGAAGGTAAGCTGTAGAGAAATTGATAATCTTAAGCTAATAGAGTTTTAAATTTTAGTTGATAAACCGATTTGGCAAGATGACGATGATGTAGAAGTGATAAGTTTAACCTCAAATATGCGACTTAAAAAATTGAGAAAAAACCTAGAGGAAGATAAAGTTACAGGTACCGACTTACAAACTAGACTTAAAAATCAGTAATTTAAATATTTTATATTCATATTTATTTAAGGTTTTGAAGGCATTCTAAGTTGGTAAAAGCTGCGAATTGGGCCGAATTTAAAGAAGATGATAAAATAGATGAAGCTTTCCGTCAAGTTGATGGAATTTTAGATTCCGAATTGAACGATACTAAACTTACACCTGATAATTTTTTATATGAACCTTGTGCCAACATAAATTTAAACAAGGATTATAAAGTAAGCCGATACATCACGCATTTTTTTAAATATGAATTTATAGGGACCTGTTGAACATATTCAATTTCACCCTGATGGAGAAGTAATTATATCTACTGGGCCCATGGATCCTATTTACATTCACAGAGTTGTTTAAAACTATATTAATCAAATATTAAATGTTTTATTGCCTATAGGTAGATACCAAAAAGAGTAGTTTGTTAAGGACGATCACAGCATCCAAACATTCTATAACAGGTGCTAGATTCTTGGATCAAGGGCGCCAAATTTTAGCCACAACTGAAAAATCTATTTATTACTCGATAGACACTGAAACTGGAGATATAACCGAGTTAATGCTGAACCGTACCTCAGGTGCCCCAACCGGTATAGATAGAGGGGTAGTAGTATCCCCGCAATCTAATTACTTTGCTCTACTAAGTTCTCAAGATAGTACAATCAATCTGATGAGTGGGAAAACCCTTATGAATGTAGGATTTATTACATTACCGACTGGTAGGCCGGTTGCCGCCCAGTTCTCCTCCGATGAAAAGATGTTGTTTACCTTAGCTTCCGATGCTGAAGTCTTGGTGTGGGATTCGAGAACCCGTAGATGTCGCCATAAATTTAAAGATTTCGGTGGCTTTCAATCGTCGTCTATGATTATGATGGATGACGGGAAACATCTCGCTATAGGGTAATTTAGATATACCAACCAAAATTAATAATTATATTTTTAGATCTAGTTCCGGCGTAGTAAATATCTACAACACCAACGATGTGCTCGCATCTACCGACCCCAAACCTATCAAAGAAATCTTTAACTTAACTACTTCCATTGATACTTTAGCTTCCAATGCCGACAGCCAGCTTCTAGGTTTAGCTTCCAGTGAGAAACGTAACGCAATCAGATTGGTAAATACTTTTGCCGTTTACTATGCTAATTTAAATTTAGTTCCATTTACCTAGTCTTAGAGTAATCCCTACCTTCTTACCTTTGAACTTCCCTGGTGGTTACGTCACCTCTATGAACTTTTCGCCCAAATCTAGGTTTTTGGCTTTTGGTAACTCCAAGGGGAAAATTCCCCTATTCCGTCTAAGAAATTATAGCTAAACTTTTTAGCAATTTTCTTTATGAAATCAAGTATAATATAAATAAAATAGATTTAGTTTATCTTTATTAAAGTTTTCAATTTTTTACCTTCTTTAGAATCAAATCTATAGCGTGTTAAAATTTTAAATGTAAATCAATCTTATTTATTCAAAGCACATTTCTTATCTAAGTTACTAAAAGTACATAAGAGAAAAAGTAGCCCAGTAAAGTTACACCTAACACTAACAAAGTTATAGGAATATATAGGGCTAGCTTTGGAGCCCAGAAATAATCTTTTATAGGTAAATCTTTATCTAGAAAAGGCTACTAAAATAAAATACATATCGAATTAATACATGTAGATTTAAAATTCTATTTTCTTACTACTACTATCAGCCATATAAAATAATATACGAAACCTAAGCTACTCAAGAATATTATTGTTGAACCTAAAGTTGAATCTTTCATCTAATACTTCTGCTTTGAATAATATCGAAAATATTTAATTTAACATTATTTCAATTCCCTTCATAAATTCCTTAGTTACATGGCCAAAATATTATAACCAATAAAACTGATTGAAACAAAAAAATTAGAAATTCAGAGGAAACCAAAGTTCTCAAAACAAAACTCGAAAAAGTTAACTAAATTTTTCTCTTCGAAATCAAAAAAAGTTTATTAGTTTAGTTTGAAAGGATGCGTATTGAGAAGTGCTATTTTTGTTCATCGAACTGTTATCCCGGACACGGTACTATGTTCGTACGTAACGACAGTAAAGTAAATAATCATAATTTTAAAAATATATATTAAAAATAGTCCAAATTTTAGACTTTCAGGTTCTGCCGTTCCAAATGTCACAAAAACTTCAAGATGAAGCGTAACCCACGTAAAGTACGTTGGACTAAAGCTTTCCGTAAGTCGGCTGGTAAAGAGATGACTATAGTAACCTTAATTTTAATTACTACTTTTATTTAAAGCATCTCTTAATTTAGGATTCTACTTTCGAGTTCGAAAAACGTAGGAATATACCGGTTAGATACGATAGAAACCTAATCTCTACCACTTTGAACGTAATGAAACGCGTACAGGAGATTAGAGCTAAGCGTGAGCGTGCATTCTTCAAAGAAAGGTAACCTTCACAGTTCATCCTTTTCAAACATTAACTTTTTCATTATTTTAGGATGGCTGGTAACAAGGAGCGTGAAAGAGCTCAAAACTTACGTGAAGTACAGATCAACCTTAACCTCCTACCTCAACAGAAAGAAGTCTTGCAGAAGACTGTTGATAAACTTACCAACACCGAATCTAAACAATTGCAAGTGGAGGACATGGAAGATTAGGTTTATTTGTTTTTTACTTGTATGTAAATTTTAAGTTGACGTCTTAAAAACTTATAGATGTTGGGATAAAGCTTATATCTCGCTATCCCACTACCCCTACCTTACCCTCAAAGCTCCTTCATTGCTTTTTTAAATTAACTTTATTAATTTTTGGTTTCTAATTACATTCTTTTTATTTTTAGTAGTAGTGCTTTTTGAATTGATTTTTCTTTACATATATACATTTAATTTTTAATATATTATATATACATTGAAGTTGCCAAATTTATTTCTTACATCCTTAATAACTACAAAACATTTCAATGTAATGCTACTTTACAATATATAAAACTTAAATGTTTTTATTATATTTTGGCTTAGAAATTTTTTATCAAAGGTAATATTGCCCAATTGAAATGTACATTTAAAGTTTAGGAATCAATTCTACATTTGTCAATAAATTTGACTTGAACAATGTATAGATGCTTTATTAAAATACTAATTGTTTTTTCTAAATAATGAAGTTGATTTACAGTTTGTATTTTGGCTTAATCTGAGGTTAAAGTACTTTATATTTAAACCTTCATAAGTTTATACTATATTTAACTTGATTACCAGATGTTAAATAATTAAACTAAACTAAAAATTTTACATTTAATTAAAAATAAAGCTTATAAAATATAATTACTTCAGATTATCAAAATTAAAATTTTATTCTTTTTTAAAATAAAAATATATTTATAACTATACTAATAAGTTTTAGTATTTTAGTTAATAAAAGCAAAATATTAACATTAGTTTTTTAAAAATAATAAAAATAATATTTTAAGTAAATTTTAGTTAAAAAAACTTTAATTTATAAATAGTAGTACTATAATATTTTTAATGTAGTTTTAGCTCAAGTATACTTATAAAGTTATATATTATAAATAGTTTTAAAATAATATAGTTAAATAATTTTAAATTTAATAAAATTTAGAAATAAGTAAATATATTTAATAATAATAAATTATAAAAAATTATAAAAAATATTACTATTTAAAATGTAATTATATTATACTTTAAAATAAAATTATAGTATTATAGTTATTATATTAGGCTTTATTTTTTATTATTTTACTTTATTTTATTATTAAAATATCAAATATTATTAAATTAAGCTTATAATTTTTATTATTATTAAAAGCTATTTTGTAAAAAGTATTTAAATATAGCTTTACTTTTTGAATAAGCTTTTTAGTAAAATATTTAATAATATAATTACTTTATTATTAATGTAATTATAATTTTTTTTACTAAGTAATTTATTAGTTATTTAATTTATTTTTAATATAATATTTTATTATAAACTTGTTTTTTTTATTAATTTATATACTATTTTATTTATTTTTTAAGATTTACTTAATGCTTTATAAGCAAACTATTATTATATTATATAAACACATATTTTTTTTAATAAACTTATAATAAGTATTAATTTAAAATCATATTATATTATTTAAAAAAGTAAAAAGAAAATATAAGCTTATTTAAATAACAAAATAAGTATATAATTAAAAAGTTTTAAATAAAAACTAATTTTAATAACAAATTTATATTATAAACTTTATAATATAATCTAAATATACTATAACTTAAGCTAAAATATAATATTTTAGTTAGTATATT
>JAWQFY010000405.1:0-32835 GCA_037055185.1 Capillidium rhysosporum | reverse complement strand
ATAACATAAAAACATACTCTATAAAAAAACTACCTAAAATTCATTTAATAAGTTTAAACTTTTACTACTTTTATAAAAAAATATTAATATTATATTAATTTTTTTAAATATTAAATATTAATTTTTATATTTTTAAAATAAAGCTTTAAGAGTATTAAATATTTTTTATATTTATTAAACTATATTTTAAAAAATTGCTTTAAAATTATTAAATTATTATAAGTTAAAATTTGCTATATAATTAATAACTATAGCTTAAAGCTATAAATATTTATAATTTTAATACATTTAATATATAATTATCTTATTTTTAAAACTTTGCTATAAAAATATTACTTTTTAAACTTGTATTTATTTATTTAGTAAAGTTATATAAATTTAAATAATATTATTTAAATAGTTAATATACTTTTTACTTATAATTTTTTATAATAAATATACTTTAATTATTAAAGTTTTAAATATATTTTAATATATTTAAAATTTAAAAAAAGTAGCATTAATTAAAATAATATAGTATACTTACTTTTTAAATATATATATATCTAATTTTAGTAAAATACTTAAAAATTTATTAAATTATATATATATAAAACTAAATAAATAATATTTATTTATTTATTTGTTATTTAGTTATATTAAGTATTTATATTTTTATTAAGTATTTATACTTAGTTTGTTTTTTAGTATAGTAATTAGTTATTTTTTAAGAAAGTTTTATTAAAATTTAATAGATTTTTATTTTTAATAAATTTAAAAAATAATTTTTATAAAGTTTATATATATTTTTAGTTTTAAGATTTTTAGTAAGTTAAAAATAGTTTATTTTAAAAATTATTTTTTTTTAAGCTATTATCAATTAGCTATACTAGCTAAATTTTATTAAAAGATAAATTTTATAATAAAATAAACTTTTACTCTTATTTTAATTCTTTTTTTAAATTTTTTTATTTTTAAATAAATATATTAGTATTAAGCTAAAAATAAAAGCTTAAATTTAATAAAAGATAAGTATATATATTATTAATATTAAAAAAATGCAAATTAAACACTTTAATTTTAGCTATAACTTTTTTTAATGTAAAATAAATTTAATAAATATTAACTTTATTATGCAATTATATAATATTTTAAAAAAAAAAATTTCTTTTTTTTTACTTTCTTTTTAATATAAAAGTATTTACTTTTCTTATTTATAAAAATAATTACTTATATAAATTTAAAAAATTAAGTATTAAACTTTATATTAAAGCTTTATTAAATAATTATATTATTATTATTTTATAAATTAAAAAAATATATTTAAAAAGTAAACTTTTTATTAAATATTTTTACTATTTTATTTTTATTTTAATGTATTATTTAAATAACTTGGATATTTATATTTATTTATTTTTAAAATATTTATTATAATTTTTTAGCTTAATTTTTTTTAATAGCTTAATGTAATTATTTTAAGCTTTTTATATTTAGCTTTTTCTTAGTTTAACTTTATTAATTATAATAGCTAATTTGTAATACTATTTTTTTACTACTTATTTACTTAATATTACTATTTGTATATTAGCTAACACTTTTTTTAATATTAAATATTTACTATATTATTTATATAAATCTTTTTATTTACTTTTAAAGCTTTTTTTATTTTTTTTTCTTTAAATATAATAGCTATAAGTAGTAAAAAGTTAAATAAGCTAAATAAACTTAAAATTTATCTTAATATATTTAAACTATTAATTAAAAACTAAGGTAAAAATTTAAACTTTAATTAGTAATTTATTTAAATAGTTGTTAAAGTTATAAATAAAAATATACTAAAAAAGTAAAAAAGCTTAAAATTAATTTAATAGTAATTAAATTTTAACTAAAATATACTAATTGAAATCTAAATATTAATAAAATATTAATTTAAAAAGTTGTTAATATAAATTAAATACTAAATATATATATAATTTATAAAAATTTAAAGTAAGCAAATAATTTTTAAATATTAACTAAAATATAATATATTTAAAATAAATTTTAATTTATTTTTTTTAATATTACTACAACTATTAACTTTAAGCTAAAATTTTTAATTAATTTAAATTAACACTAAAGTAATATTAAAAGCCTTTTAAATTTTAAAATTTTTTAATTTACTATTTTAATTTTAGTTTAACTATTAAAATTTATATAATTAAAAATTATTTAGCTATATAAAATAGTATTAAGCTACTTAATAGCTAATATATATTATTTTTATACAATTTTAAATAAATTATATATATATTAATATTATTAATAAAATTATTCTTATAGTTTTAGTATTCTATATAATATTATTAAATAAAAATTATATTTTTATTATTATTTGAATAGCAAAAAAATCATTTAATTATTAATAAAACTTTAGATAAAATAAATTAAAAAAAATTAATATATTTAATTTAGTTAAACTAATATATTTAAATTAAATAAAAATAAAAATAAAATAAAAAATTTCTATTTAAAACTAAAGCTTCTAATTATTTAGTAATAAAAAAACTATATTAAATATTAAGCTATTAATAAATCTATAAATGTTTTAATTAAATAGCAATAATTATAAATATATAAAACTTATATATAATAATTATTTAATATTAATATATATTTACTATTATTTATTTAAAATATATAAATTATATAAATATATCTAATAAATAGTAATACTAAGTTAAAATATTTAAGTTTATTAAAATAAAAAAATATTATTATTAAATTTTTTATAAAATATAATTATAAAAGCAGTTAATTAAAGTAATTAAAAATGAAAAAATGTTTAAAGTTAATTATAGTTTTAATTAATAAGATTTAACTTTATTTATTAGTTTTTTTAAACCTTTAAAATACTAATAATAAAAAATAAAAAATAAAAAAATAATAATAAATTTAAACTTTTTATAAGTTTTATAGTAAATAAATAATTTATAAGCTAATAGTAAATAAAATAAATTATTTTTTATAAAATAGCTTATTTAATTAATAAATATAAAAATATATTTGTATTTTAATATTGCTAAATAAAATAAATTTAAATATAACATGATTAGCTTTAAAAGTTATACTAGATATAAAAAATTAAAAAATAGAGATTAGTATTAAAAATAGAATTTTTAAGCTAGATAAATACTATTTTTATACTTTTAAATATAAAGTAAAGCTATTAAATTTATAAAAAATATATAAAAACTTAAATTAAATTAAATACTTTAAAACTAGATAATTTATAATTTAAAAGTTAAGTAAATTTGTTAGTATAAGTTAGTTTTAAACTATAAAATAGTATACTAATAAATAATAGTAAGTATTTAATAATAATAAAACTTCTTAATATTAAAGCTATATAAAATAAAATATTCTAATTAACTTAATTATAAAACTTTAGATTATTTATAACAAATTAAATTTTATTTTAATTAAGTTATATTTTTATTAAATCCTTTTTTTTAAATGGAATATTAGTAGTTAAAATTTTATTATTTTGCTTATTACTTTTTAATTTACTAAAAACTAATCTTTATAAAGTATACAAGTATAATATATATAAAGATAGATATTATAGGATTTAAAATTACACAGTAATAATTAACTATTAAATATACAAATAAAAACTAACATATATTTATAAAAATAAATAAAATACATTACTAAAAATAAAAATTTTAACTTTTCAAATCCTATTATTGTAAACTTATTTTATCAGTATAATTGTAACAACTTACTAACAGCTTATACACCTATTTCAGCCATTAATTTTACATATTTAAATACTACAACTATTTATCTACTTATAATTATTAAATTAAACTTTTTGGTATAACTTTAATAGTTTAATTTGTACTCATTAAGTACTTTTTCTCAGCTTTTGTTGTTAAAATCAAGGTACTTGGTTCCTCAGTTCATTATTTAACAAATTATAAGCTATAACATATTCATATCATATATATATATATATAATAAATATGAGTAAGGAAATGTAACTACAGTAGAATAAAGTGTACCCATTTATTATAGTAAAAGTATAATTTTATAAAGATTAAAAAAAGTATCAGATATTTATTAAAAAAATTATATTACCTTAGAAACTAAAATATTAGATTTATACTTAAGGCTTATAAGTTTTACAGTACTGTAGGGCTTTAGCAACGTTGATGATACCGTAACCGTATTCGTTGTTAGGAACGGAAGTCGTAGTGTCTTTACCACACCTTCTAGTTGAAGTTTTAGGGGTAGCGGTATCTCTTAAAACTTTAGCAACGGCATCAACGTTACGTTCTAAGTGAGGGCACCCAGCCATTATAAGGAGAGCAGCACCAGCTACGTGGGGAGAAGCCATCGAAGTACCCGATTTTTCACCGTAGGAACCACCAGGTAGCGCACCCATAACCTGAGAACCGGGTGCAGTAACGTCGATAGCGTTAGGGCGTTCCGGTACCGGACCTGTCGAGGAGTAAGAGGCTAAATTCATAGTTTTGTAACCGGAAGCAGCTACTGTAAACGAATTAAGATCTAAAGCAGGTGGTGCTAAAATAGTAGAACAACCGGGGCCGTCATTACCAGCTGAAACAGACATAAATACACCAGCAGATTTGAGAGATTTGAGTGCGTTGTTAAAGGTAGTTCTAGAACAACCTTCTGAAGTAGGACAGCCGTAAGAGTTCCCAACGACATGTGGACGTTTAGTTGAATCCGAATTTTGACCTTTGAGATCGGTAGGAGCTAACAGGAACTGTAGGCAACCTAAGTAAGTTTCAGGTGAACCCAAATCTTGATCCATATTTTTACAAGCGATCCAAGGGGTAGTAGGTGATACACCTAAGTTTACACCACCTACAGCAGTCGAAGTAGTGTGTGAACCGTGACTGTTATCATCACATGGGGTCTGAGCGTTAATACCGCACCTTGCGTTAGGACTACCAGGTCTTGCTACTTTGTTTGCATCCCACCAGTTATGGTTATGGTTGTACTGGTTGTTACCTAAGTTACCTTTATAAGTTGAAGCAAGTGCTGGATGTTTAAAATCCACACCGGTATCAGCACTTGCGAACAAAAGCTTCTTCGCGTTCTCACTTACTTCTTTAGGTAAGTTAGTGGCGTTGATAAAAGGTAAGGACCAATGCGGTTGTTTACCATCCCAAGCGTAAATAGCTTTATCGTTCTGTTGAGGTTCAAGTTTAACTTGGAAAGGTAAGTTAGATGAGATTTCGATTATATCTTTATCGAAAGATTTGATCTTATCTAAAGATAATTTAGTACCAGTTACTGCGATAGTATTGGAAATATAATAACTTTGGTAGTACGAAATTTCACCACTAGATTTAAGCTGTTGAATAACTGCTAAGAGTTTAGTCTGACTAGATTTAGAGTGCTGTTTAAGTTCATCGACCAGTACATTTACTCTTACATCGCCGGCTCTTGAGTTTAATTCATTAGATGGAATAGGTGTAAACTTAGGAGCGTTCAGTTGGACTAAGAACGGGGTGAACTTGTTAGTTTTAAAATTTGCTTCCACTTTCTGATGCACTACTACCGTTGCATCTAATAACGAAACTATTAGTGACAGACATACAAGTTGATGGTTGAAAAACATCTTGATAAAGTATTTGATTTAATTTTTGACATTAGTTGAAATACGACTGCTTTTATAATATAAAATATGAGAAAAGGTAACCCTACAAATGGGAGATAGCTGATCCGAACTTGTTTACGTCGTGACAAGTTAGTATAGCTATGACTTTACCGTTTGACTAAATTTCCTTTACAATTATTGGTTACAACCTGATTTATACGTCACACCTAAAAAGTCATAACCTTACCTAGCTAAATTTCAATCAGTAAATTATTTATAACCAATTAAAACTTATTAACCCTAAGTCATCTACGATTCTAGCAAACTAAGCTTAAAATTTAAAGTTGGTTGTTCAAGTTGGTACACAACAATAAAACCAAGTGATCCAATATTAACTTAAAAGGTGATTAATTATTATTGAAGAAATTAGCGCAGTTATATAAAATAAAGTATTAAAAATTTGCTATAATATTTAAATTTAATAAAATTATTAGGTAGAGCTAAACTTTTTATACTATAAAATAAAAAATAAAAAATAAAATTATTAATAAATTTTATTAACAATTTAATTGCAAAAGAAAAATTATAAAATTTGAAATCGATTCAAAATTTACATGCTTAAAGATTTTATACAAAGTTAAAGTAGTTATTAAAGGGGTAGGTAAGATAAAAAAAATAATTGTTAACAGTACGGTAGATGCACCGTTAAACTATATTATTTTTTCTAGTTGAACAGTGTTACTCCCAGTAGTTGTTGGTATCGGTATTTAAAGCCTTAATAGATGCGTATAAATTTTAGAATCCTCGTGTACCGACATCTCGTTTAATTTAAAGTTATTCAGTTCAAGTTTAATAGCTCGTGTATCCAAACATTCAAAGTTAAGCGTCTCACACTGCCGGTTGTACTCATCTTTTGAATAAGTTTCGAATATGATGACAAACTCGTTAAAGCTAAATTTCTTTTCCGCTTTCGGTTCAACTTCTTCGAACTCTTTATCGTTGTTGAAGTTAAAGTTAAATGCTAAAGCTTGTAAAGATTTCCTTCTAAAACCTAACATAGATCTGCGGTTGTTCTGTTTATCATTAGTTTGCGGCTCGGTAGATTTCTTTAAGATAGATTTAAGTGGTTTTTGAGGTGGTAGTAATTGGATAGGTGACGGTACCTCTTCAACCGGTTTAAATTGTCCTCTTTCGTCTACTGTAAAACTACGTGTGATCGGTGTATAGTTGGTATCGTACTCATCGTTAAAAAAGTTGGTTGTAGGATTACTGCTAATTAGATCCACTTTCTTAAACTCCTGAGTTTTAACTCTACGTAATCCAGGTGGGCTGTTGGTTCTATCACTGTTATTGAAGGAACTTCCCAACTTATTGTCCCTACGTCGTTGTTCCTTTAAAACCCGTTTAACTAAATCGTCATCTAACGTTATAATTTCTTTAAATTTATCGGATTCAAAATCAGTATCTTTATCTTGTTTGCTCGGTTTAATCGCGTTAAACTTCTTACTTTTATTTTGAAACCTATTTAAATTAAGTAACCCTTTAATAAACTTCAAGTTCTTTAAAAACTTTAAACTGTCGTGGTTGTTGTTTATATCTAAATCGATATCCGAATTCAATTCGTGTATCGATTCGGGTTGGTAGTTGTGGTTCGAATCGGTACTGGTAGATTTACTATCCGATTCAACTTCCAGTTCGGGTGGCTCCGGTATCAATTCCATTTCCGAACTAACCTTTATAAATTCTTCTAAACTTAGTTTCTCTTTATCGGTCCTAAATACCGGTGTTACCCAAGAGAAACGACGTCTACGTTTCTCTAAATCTTGGTTCGGTTTTTGATGGTTGGTGTACAAATTTCCGTAGTTATCGCTACGAGTATCTAATAACAACGACATGTTCACTTTTCGTTAAGTTTTTCGTATAAGATGTACAGTGGTAAATGCTATGCAGTCGATTTATAATAATTTAAAAATTATAGAAAGGATATTTTCAAATTAACTACCGTTAACTAATTTATACGAATTGAAATTAATTCTCCTAAAACTTGCTCTTATTTATAAAGTACGTAATAGTTTAAGGGTACAAAACTGTTCGATATTTTAATCGACAGTGTAAAAAAATTAAGTTTAGTAATTTGGATGGTGGGGTACAATAGAATTAATTAGTTAATGATTATTAAGTTAATGTTGAAATGTTGGTGTGAACGTCGGTTATATAAAGTTAATAAATATTAAGTAAATACTTCAGTCGATATCGAATCTACTCGGCGTTGTATATTAAAAAGGTGTAGTGATTAATAGATTATCTATCATTATATACTATAATTTAACTATTAATAAGTTTACATATTTAGGTTATCTATTATTCCAAATTAACGGATGAAAACGTATAAAAATTTTTTTACCAGTTTAAAGCTATACATATTACTAAAGTTGTAAATCTTACTAATTTTTTAACCGAATTTTATTTTGTTTAATTATTAGTAAAAAATCGGAAATATATTTCTAAATAACAGTTCAACCGATAAATTTGATAAATAACGATTAGTACATCTACCCTTTTGTATATATTTATTTTATAAATTTAATGTACAATTAGTAAATAAGTACTTATTGAAGTATAGTTTTATTTGAAACTAATTTTAAAACGGTATTAATTGACATAGATAAATTGAAATTTTAAATTATTAATTTAAAAGATATACTATAAATTAATTTATAAAATATATTTTATTTATTATTATAATTTATAAATTTTTATTTAGGGATGGTGCAAGGTTTATAAGATAAAAAAGAAATATTATCAAATAATTCATTTAAATTAAGAAAAACTTTTATTTTTTATTTTTTTAAAAAATTACTTTATAATGACGGTTGATGTGGTATATGGCGATAATTTGAAACCAAAAGTTGCCTTACAACTTTAATTTGTGAACTAATTTTCAAAATTGAATTATGCTATAATTTAAAACTGATTTTTCGATCTGAGGCGTAGTCAGTTTTAGGGATTATAAACAAGTTTATACGGTGCCTGTAGCTCCTAACTCTTCCCTATTAATCAATAATTAGTAAAATACCTGTTCGCGTATATTTAGTTTTAATTTATTACGAAGACTAGATGAACTTCTCATTTCAAACCAATAAGATAAAATAGAATCGATTTCATTAATAAAAGTGACAAATCCAAACTTATTTTACCATAAATGTAGGTCAACAAAGGATATTTATCCTTTAATAGGATTTATATTAAATAGTACCCTTGTATAACTGTAACTTATTAGCAGTATTTTATAATAAAGGAATACTATCGAGTAAACTAGTAGTAGTATATTTTGAAAGTTATTTTAATAACTAAAAAAATGTATTACATTAGTATATCCTTTTAAATAAATATTTTTACAATATAATACTACACTTACTTTTATAAAATTTTCATCTATCTATACTATATATAGATCGAATAACGTGACCGTAGTTATTTTATACCAATTATTAGAACAGACGGTATACAATGCTTCGAAACTGAGTCCGCTAGCACCTTTGTTTAGATTTAAAACTAAAGTATTTACGTCATATAAATTAATGTATATAGTAGTATATTTTATCAACATTTTAATTGAAATAAGGTGGTATAAATTGATATTGGATCATTAGATCTACACTGGGCTAACAACTGACTTTTAACTTCCTAAAATTTTATTATAAAAAGTATTAAATTAATTTAAATAAGTCCTGACTGGACGGCGTACTTCGTAGACAAGTATTAATACAGTCAGGAGGCTTAGGTTCGATTTTTCATATGGGTGTTCTATTATTTCCTTATTCCCTTTTAAAGCTCCGCTTTAGAAATCTCGTTTCGCTCATCCTTCTTAACTTTGTTAAATTTCTTTAAAGAAGTTGTCCGCAGCATCCGATTCACTTGATCGATAAAGGAAGCCAAATCAAGTTACTTGGTGAGCACCTCATATTTATTGAATCTTCCTTAAATTCAACGCTTAGCTATTAGCTCCCAATAAATAAATAAGGTTAACTATTATCTATATGATACTTAATTTTTTCTATAAGCACTTTTAAATTTTAAAAAGTATATGCGTATAGATGTATAGGTACATATTTACTTAATTTAAATTTTGATTGGTATAAATTTAAAAGCAAATAAAATTATGAAGCATACATACATATATAAGCTTACCTAATGAATTTTCTTACAGTAGATTTATACTGACCATATTTTTATATGCAAATATTAACATATAAAGAATTGTAATATAATTATAATTCAGTAGTTTAATAAACAGCTGAAATGTAAAGTAATACTATTTATAAATACTAATTATTCATGTCTATAATTATTGTAATTTTGACAATACTACCATTTTAATTACAAATAATAATTTCTAGTATTTTATTGACTATACTATAACTAACACTTAAAGTTATTTAATTAGTCGATAATAAAATTTACTTAAACGTTAATTCAATTATTATTAATTAAAATAAATTAGTAATTAGTTAGTTTACTAATAAAATTAAGCTTTATTTAGCTATTAAGCATTAAATTAAGCCTAAATATTATGTTATTTATTAACAGCAATATATTAAAAAGTAATATGAAATTATATCTAATAATTTTAAATCAAGTTGTATTAAATTAATATTTTATTTATTGATAATACTAATATATATTTTATTATTATTATAAATTAATTTAAGTTTAAAATATAAAAATATCAACTAAATATTAACATATTATTAAAAACTAAAATTAAAAGTATATTATTTAAATTTTTAGAAAAATTTTATAAAATGATTATAATTTAATATATAGAAAAAAAACTATAAAAAAATTTTAATTTATTATCAATTATAAAATAATTAAGCTAATATAGTTATTTATCTAATTATTTATTATTTATTTATTATTTATTTGGTTTTAATATTTTCTAATATATTTTTAACATTTTTCTTTTAATACTTAATATAACTTTAATATATAGCTTTTTTTAGCTATAATTTAATGGTTTTCAATTAGCTATATATTTTATATAAATTTATTAATTTAAATAAACTTTTTTAACTTTTATTTTATTTAGTCTTAAAATACAATAATAGAAAAAAAGTTATAATATAATAACTATATTTAAATTTATTATTAGAAAAAAATATTACTAAGCTTAATAAAAATTTATTAAAATTTGTAATAAATTTATAACTTTTAAATTTTAATATATTAAGCTTTAAAGTAGATTAATCAAAATTTAACTATATTAATATATTAATATTAAAATTAAAATTAGTTAAATTTTAAAATATACTAATTTTTCTAAAAGAAAAGTTATATTTTTTTAAAACTTTGAAAAATTAAGTTTTAAATAAAAAATTTATTAAATAGAGATAATTTAAAATATATATATATATATAATAAAAACTTTTATAATAATACTTAAATAGTTAAAAATAATTAAATAAAAATAAAAAGTAAAAGTTATAAAATAGTAGCTAAAAATAAAACTAAATAAAAGTAAATAATAATTTTTTAGTTATAAATAAATAAATTTAAAAATTTTATTATTTTGTAATATTAAGTATTATAAAATTTTTTTTTTTTACTAATTATTAGAAAAATTTATTAGCTTAAACTATATATATATTTTTAAATTTATAAAAACTAATTTAGTTATTAAAAATTTAATTATAGTTTTAATAAAAAATAACTTTTTAAAATAATATATAAAAGTTATTAAATAATTATAAAAAGTAAATTTATAAATTTATAATTAAAAATTAATAATTAAAATAGCTAAAACACTTTTTAAAAAATAAAACTATTAATAGTTAATAGTTTTATTTACTATGTTTATGAGTAGCTACTTTAATAATAATTTAGTTAATTTAATCTAATATTATATATATTAACTTTAAGTTATTAAATTAAATAATTTTTTTAAATATTAAAAATTTATACTAATATTTTTGCTAATTTATATATAATTTTACTACTATATATTTAAAATTTAATAAAAAAATTTATTTATTTAAATAGTTTATATAAATTAAGCTAAAAATTTAATATTTTTTTAATAAATTATAAGTATTTATATTTTATTATAAATATTATTCTTTATTTTTTACTATTTTTATAGTTTATAAGCTTTAAAAATTTAATATAAAAAATAATATAGTTTTTTATTACTTTTATTTAACTAAAAATTAGAAAAAATGTAAATTAATTAGGTTTGTTATTATTTAATAAATATTTAAATAAGTTTAGTAATAGAAATTTAATTTTACTAAAACAATATTAAATTAAAAATAGCTATTTTATAATAAGATTAAAAAATACTAATAAAATAATAAATAGTATTAGTATAAAATTAATAAAAAAATTGTTATAAAAATAAAAGCTTTATATAATTTTTAAGTTAGCTTTAATAATACTTATTTAACTAGTTAACTTTAGTAGTTTAATTTAAAATTTTATAAAAATTTATATTTTAAAAACTTTTTATTTTTTTAAAATTATAGTATATATATACTAAAAACTAAAAATATATTAGAAAAAAATATACATAAAATATTAGTTAGTTAAATATGTTTTTTTATTATTTTAATTAGCTAGATAATATACTTTATTATTTATAAATTTTCTTTTTTTTTAACTATATAATAAAACTTTTTTTAAAATAATAAATTTAAATATAATTTTAAATTAATATATAATATATATTTATTATTTTATATATATATTAATTTTAAATAAAACTATTATAATAAGTTAATTTTTTAATACTTTGTTATAGTAAAAATAAAATATTATAGCTTTTATTATACTTAATATAAAAATAAGCTAATATTTATAAAAACAATTATAATTAAATATATATGTTAAAAATATACTATTGTATAATATAGTTATATAGCTAACTTTATAGCTGAAATATACTTAAAACTATATTTTAAAAGTAAAAAAATAAAAAAATATATATACTTTTAATTTATATACTATAAATTTTTAAATTTTAATTAGTTTAAATAAATTATAAAAATATAATATACTATAACTCTATCTTAGTATATTATTTTAAATTTTAAAATAGTTAAAATATTAGCTTAACTTACTTTATTTAATAAAGTAAGTCTAATTTAAAAACTTAAATTTATTTTTATTATAGTATAATATATTACAAAAAAAGCAATAATTTTTCTAAATATAATAAAATATTATTATAAAGTAAAACTTTTATTTCTTTATAGTATAACTAATATGTTTTTAAATATAAATAAATTTATATAGTTTTTAAATCTCAAAGTATTAAAATACATTATTAAAATAGCTTAAAAATAAGTTTTATTAATTTTTTTAAAGCTAAAAGTATATTTTTTAAATATACTAATTAGCTAAATAATAATATTTAACTTTACTTAGCTTTATTATATAGATAAATAAAAATTAATAAGTATAAAATTTTTATAGCTATATTATAAAGTTAAAAATTATATATATTAAAATAATAAAGTAATAATTATTTATATTTTTTAGCTATAAATATTAAATATACAATAAATTATAACTTATATAAATTTAATAGCTTTTTAAAAGTGTAAAAAATATTTAAATTATATATAAACTTTTATTTAGTATATATAAATAGTAAATTTAATGTTAATATTTTTATAATATAGCTAAAAAAATAGTTTTATATAAATATATTTATATCAATTTTTTTTAAAATATAACTTTTTATAAATTAAGAAGTTGCTATTTTTTATACTACTATAATAACTAAAAATTATATTAAGTTTTATATATTAAATATATAAATATAAGATTAAACTTTTTAACTACTTTTTTATATAGTAAAAAGCTATATATAATCTAAATTTTATTTTACTTAAAATACTTAAATATTTTTAAATTTAGCTTAAACTGCTAAAAATATATATTAAATTATAGTTTATATTATCTACTAGATAAAAATAATAAAATATAAAAAATTCATTAATTTAATTTTTAATTATATTAATATTAAAATTAATAACTAATATAGTTAAAATTATTATATTTAATAGCTAATTAAAGCTAATTTTGTAATATTTAAACTATTAAATAAAGTAAAAGCTAAAATATTTTTATATAAATAAAAAATATACTAAATATATTTAAAATATATTTTTTTACTTTAAGCTTTTTATAAATAGAAAATAAATAAAGTTAAAATAATAGAAGCTAACTTTATAGCTAGAATAATAATTTATAGAAGTATAGAAGGTTAAAGTAATTTTATTTATTAAAATTTCAAGCTACTTAAATTTAATATTTAGCTTTAACTAAATAAAATAACTTAATAAATAATTATATAACTATCTAACTTTATAGAAATAAAGTTTATCTTTATATTTTTTATATATTTTTTTTCCTTTTAGCTTACTTTAAAGCAATATTTAAAAGTTTTTTTACTTGTTTTTTCTTAATATAAATTTTTTTTTAAAAGCTATAATATTTATTTTAGTTCTAACTCTATTTAATATTTAATAAATTTTTTGCTAACTTAATGTTTAAGCTATTAGCTTTTATAAAATTAACAAATATAGTATATAAGCCCATTTGTTTTAATTTTTATAAAGTTACTCTTTTTACTTTAAACTTTCTTAATAGATAAAAAAATTAATTTAAATAAATCAATATTTAATTATAATTAATTGGGAATTGAAAATCTAATAAAATATTAATAATTCAAAAGCTAGTCCAAAAATATAGTATAAAAGTTAGCTAAATTTATTTAATAATATATTTACAAAGTAAAATTTAAAGCAAACTTTATAATATGCTCTATTTTAAATTTAATATATTAAAAAATATTTACATTCAACTATAACTGCAAATAATCTAAAATTAGACTTTGTAAAATATACTATTTTTAAGCTATAAGATGTAATAAAACTAAGTTATGCTCAAAATTTTAACCAAGAAATACTTTTAAAGTCATATGCTCAATTTTGTTTAAAAAATTGGTTAAGGATAGACAAGTGACTAGTGAAATATAATTAAAATAGCAGAATATAAATTGTCTAACATTATAACAATAATTACCTATAACACAAACTATATCTTTAGATTAATTACTAAATATGATTTAAAATATTTTAAAAAATTGGCATATCTTAGTTCTTTACAACGCCAACTTGGGCTGGTCTTATTACTCTACCGTTCAAAGTATAACCCAATTTTTCTACTGAAAGAATCGAACCAGTCTCTTTACCTGGGCAAGGTGCTTGGTAAAGAGCTTGATGTAAATTAGGATCAAAAACATCCTCACATTCTATTTTTTCAACACCGTAGCGTTTTAAGGTAGCCATAAGTTCTTTCTCAGTTAAATCTACACCAGTATAAAAATCCTTTAACTCGGGGATGCTGTCTAAATTTTTTTGTGTAACAGTCTTTAACGCAATCGTTAAAACGTCACAACTTCCAAGCAAATCTTTGACGAATTTTTGGATGGCAAATTGTTTAGCTTTTTCAACTTCTTTATCACTACGTTGTCTTACATTTTCCATCTCAGCCAAAGAGCGTAGATAATTATCCTTTTATCAATATTAAATTATGTATTCGTTTGAAAATATTACCTTCATGGATGAAGCTAGCTTATTACTTTCTTCAAGTTTCTTTTTCAATTCTTCAATTTCATTGTTCTGGATAGTTTCTTTCTCAGCATCCTTCTGATCCTTTTCTTCACATAAGTATCTCGTATTTGAAATATAACGTGCGTTATTGAGGACTCTAGTTGAAACCTGGGTGCGTGCTAAAATACTTCTTGCTAATCTCATCTTATACGAAATTCTATTTTTTCTATAAAGTTGATAAAGGAGTTTTTCGGTTCTAAAATTTTTTTAAAGCTTCCAAAATCCAATTTATCTAGATGAAAAGCAAATCTAAAATTTGACCAAAATATTCTAGTAGAATCTAAAATAAACTAACAGATATGCTCAGAATTCTAAAGAACTACATTTCTATTTACTTTACTTTTGAACAAGAGCTAAAATGTTCTTGAGATAAATGGTGAAGGTATGCTTAAAAACATATATAGAAACAATATAAAGAAAGATCTAGTTAACTGGAGAAAATAGTTATAAATATGAAGAACGATAGCAACAATTCTTACTTAACTGGACGGTAAAATAGTAATGAATATCAGTAACAGAACTGGAGTATTTGTATTTATACTTTTTTAATTCTAATGAAGTGAGTCCATTTCTAAAATATTATGATATTCAGGAAAATATGTGTTAGATATAGATGTAGCAACAGCCTAGCAGAATTTATAGAATAGCTATTTTGTACTTTTTACTAAGGCATATTATTATTAAAAAATGTAGCAAACTAGTTATGCAAATTAGTTATGGCAGTTAAGCTAGGAATGTATTTTTTTACTTATTAAACTGTATTTTTATGCTTGTATTTGCAATATATATTTATATAAGTAATTAGCTAATTTTAAAAGTAACTAATTTTGATTTTAAAAATTAAACATAATTTAAATATTTAATAAAATTAAATAAACTAATATATTATAAAAAAATTATATATTAAAAAATTTAAAAATGAGATGTTTTACTATACTTTTAGTAAATTTTATTAAGTTATTGATAAAAAAAGTTTAAAGAAAATAAAATTTATAAAATTTAATGTATTAATTTCAAAATTTTAAAAAGTAAATTATTTATAAAGTATAATAATAATTAAAAAAAATATTTTTAAGTTGCTATATATTATTTTCTAAATTTTAGTAATATAAAAATAAAATAAATTTGTGCAAATTTTTTAATAAATATATTAATATATTAGTTAATTAATTAACTATTTTAATTTTTAAAGTTATATTTTAAAAGTAAAATTTTAATGCTTAATATTTAAACTTTATTTTAGCTTTATTATTAATTATAATTATAATTTATAATAATTTAACTTTTTATTATACATTTAATTATAATAATTTTTTTAGTTTTTTATTTATTTATTTACTATATACTTATAATATAAATGTAATTTAAAAAGTAGCTTTCTATTTTTTTATTATATAATAAAGTTTTAACATTTATTTATAATATTAATAGTATAATATATTTAAAAAATTCTAAATAATAATTAAAAATATAATAATTTTAACTATTAATAATTTAATAAATAATAAATACAATATTTTATAATTTAAAAATAAATAAAAATAGTTTTTAAAAGTAGCTAATTATATATATTAACTTTATAATTATTTAAAATATTAAAATTAAAGTATTTTTTAAATTAATATAATATTTTATTATTATAAATTAAAAAATTTATAATATTTAGTTATATTTTATCAATAATATAAATATATAGTAAATTAAATTTAAAAATATTTTATTTTAGCTATAATTATCTATTTTTATAATTTTAAAGCTTTAACTATTTTAAAAAATAATATATTTATTTATTATTAAGCTATATATATAATTTTTCTAATATTTACTTTTATTTTTCTGTTTTATTATTTAATTTTTAATTATATATTAATTAATTAAATATTAGATTAATTTAAATTATAATAAAGTTTTTAAAGCTTTTTTTAATATACAATTATTTTAATTATAAAATTTAGTTAAAATTAAATTTACTAATATATTTTTACTATAGTATTATTATTATTAATAAATTATTATTATTTTAATTATTTTTACTTTATTTTTTAAATTTTTATAAACTTAATATATATTAAAAATTATATTAATTAAAATATTAAAATTATAATAATATTTAAATTTAATCTAAAAATAGTAATTTTTTAATAAAAATTAATATATTTATATCTAAATACTTTATTTTAAAAGTTGAAAAAAGAAAGATTTTATTATTATTATTATTAAAATAAAGATTATTATATTAAAATTAAAATTATAAAAGTATTATACAGTAATTTTAAGATAAACTAATTTAAAAATTATGTATTCTATCTATAATTAATAATTAAATAAATTTAGTTATTAATCAAATAGATAATAATTTTTACTTAAACTTATATACTTTTTAACTTAGTTTATATAGCTATTTCTTATTAACTTAGTATAATATAAATAGTTTAAATTATTTTCTTATTTATTAATTTTTACTAAAATTAATAACTTTTATATATTTTGTCTACTGCTTTAAGACTAGCTACACTTATTTTTTATACTCAAACTTTACTTGTTTTCCTTTTTTTTTAAGTTATTTGATTTAAAACCAGAAAATATTTGTTACAAATAGTTACTACCTTAGTGCCAGGTTTTCTAAATTTACTGTAAATTACCTTATTTGGTCTGCTCTCTTACACACTCTTACTTCCTCTTGCCTCACATTTTCTTACTACACCTACCAATAACAAATAATGAAAACATTATACTGACCTAATAAATTTCTGATACTAACTTAGTATCTTAGCTTTTATTTATAATAACTTTATTTTTAATCAATTTTAACATCTATATATATTAATTATTATAAAAAATTAAGTAACAATTTGTTACAAACTAAAAATAAATACCCTCTTTTCAACTAACTTTTAACTAAAAGTTAATTTCAGGTCCATATTCTAAATCTATTGAAACTGAAAAGTCTAAAGCTGGGTTAGACCAAAGAAGTTCTTGGTTAGACTGTTCACTGGGAAGGTGACTTGTAGCGCGTTGAGCTCTTTTACTTTTCCCAAGGAGGTAGAGGGTAAAGCCAGAAGATATAACAATCAAGAGTAAAAAAAATAGCAATTTACCTACTATAGCTTCTATGGGGTAAAAAGTACGTTGCATATTTTCATATTTGAATAACATTTGGTTCAAATCGTAAGAAGGTATTAGTTTATATATTGTACCGTCAATAATGTTGAGGTGGTAACCTATCAGCTTCGAAGTATTAGTTAGACCGAGGTAATAGATACTCTTTAGGTTAAAATAATTTGAACATACAAGTTTCAAATTATTCAATACTTCTGTATTATACTTAACCCATGTCAGACTATATAAATTTAATGAGTAAATGTATTTTTGACAAATCGAATAAGCTTCATTATAGCTACAACCACCATAATAAAAATATAGCATATATCCCTCCTTTTCTATTTTCGGCATCAATAATGAGGTAGGTATATCGCCACTAGTTTCCTGTACTACCCATTCTTCATATAACATATCGTAGTAATAGATCTGTTTTAAACTAGCATAGTCGTTCGTAGAATGGTCGTATCCACCAAAAATATATAGTTTATCTTGATAAACTATTGTCGAATGGTCGGATCGGAGTGGGCCTCCAGATTCTTTAAGAGTAAATCTATTGTTTTTATGATCTATCATTATCACATGCCCATGAGATCTAGATAAATATGGGTACTTGGTACTATAGTTAAATTTAATGCGGGGGTTGATTAATAACGGATAAAACCCACCATAAATTAAAGTATCATCACCATAATCGCTGTAATTTCGGAATCTATTGTAATTTCTGTAATTGGATATACTAAATCTAAAAGGTCTCAAAGTTGTCTCTTTTTTAATTAATGGTGGTTGTACCTCATTAAACAATTTAGTAAGTGTTGTATTTGAATAAGTAGGGTTAGATACCCAGTTTCCTCCATAAAATATCGTGTTATTCACAGTGTTGTAATTGGTCGTAACATAAACATAACTATTTAAAATAGACATACTTGTAAATAAAGCATCATATTTGGAATATGTTATTGGGTAATAATAGGATTTTTCATTTACTCTTACTATTCTAAAACTATTTTTGCCATCTTGATCGACACAAGCTCTCATTGCAGAATGGTTTTCAAGTGGATTATTAAACCTTAAAACTAATGGATATATAAATGCAAATATATATATAATAATAGTTAATTTAAATATTATGTTGACAATCAGCTCTCTATTGCGAATCATTTTGAATTTCTTGGAAACAGGTATACATATATAATCTTATCTATCAGTAATTATAACTAGGCTCTACTTATATATTATGATCTTGAACTTGTAACTCTAAACCCAATCCACTAGTATTGTTACCAAATTAAAGTATTTATATTATAGTTTTTTACTTAAATTTGAACTCAATTTTAAGTACTCTAAGAAATTAATTTAAACACTCTCAAAATTCTTCCATTTTTGTAAAAAATAAATTACGTTTATCTAAGCCTAAATTTTAAAATTTTATCAACACAAGCATTTCAACTTCTCATTTTTCACCATTATTTCAGAGAATTAGGACTTGATAACGTACCTAAACTAATATTAGCATCGTCATCATCATAACCAACAACAACTTCAACCTCTAATATATTTAAAATTTTTATAAATGTCCCAGAAACAAGTTCCCAACACCACCATTAATACTAATCAAAATAAAAAAATATGTCAGCACGACAGTCTAGTTCAATTTCTCTCCGAATCCTATCGACTATTCAACGTTAACGACACTCAGTATATAAAGGGCAGTAAGAGGTTCGAATATTCAGTTAGAAGGTTGATAAACTTGGTACAGTACGGGTATTTAATACAAAATTTCTTTAAAACTTTAGCTTATTTAAATATTAAGAAGGAAGGTATAATTTACAGAATTAAATTTTAGGAGGATATTAATTAAATTTAAAAATAGGTAAAAAAAGAGCTCTAGCCGAACTCCAAGATTCCGAAGCCACTACAGCTACCAACCAACTGATAGAATCGAACGTATTTTCGTTCTTTGAAAAGTTGAAAATTAAAGTAAACTATTTTCTACCTATTTAAATTTATAGTTAAAAGTTACCGGATCCTTTGTGTGCCATGTGTGGGTACAACTCTACTGAAAAGGTATTAGCTTGTATCGAATGTGATACGTTCTATTGTTCGTCTAAGTATTTGAATTCGGAAGCCACTCACACCAATTCTCATTATTTGGCTCATAATCACTGTATAGGTAAAGCTACTATTTAATTATTATAGTTTTGGGTTTAACTTAATAAATCGATAGGTATCGATCTATCCAACTTAACTTTAAGTTGTGTACTTTGTAACCAATTCATCACCTCTAAAACTATTCTGCTAATCAAACAATCGGCCATCGAAGAAATTAAATTGAAACTTTATAACAGTAAGTTAAGTAGTATTTTTTTTGAAATTAACTTTTTTGCAATTTAGATGTGGATAAACTTGCATTTGAAATTTTAAAGGAGAAGATAACTTTCAACAACTTACTACAAACTAACTGTAAAATGTTGAGCTGTAACAGTAAACCACTTCTAATTCAAATACATTTTATTAAATAGAGATATGATGTTTAGAGATACGTGGTATAAAGAATTTAGGGAATACCTGCTTTATGAACGTAGTGCTGCAGGCTTTCGCTCATAATTCCTACTTTCGAACTAAACTTCAGCCTTTTGACACTTCATGTCCTCAATGTACTTGTTCGTTATGTGAGCTGAAGTTAATTTATAAATTTGTAAGTTCAAAATATTTAGATTTTATAGTTGTTGATAGTAGTAATAGTATTTTGGTGGTGAAGATCCTACTGCACCAGTAGTTCCTACTCGATTTTTAGAAACTGTTTGGCGTAACGATTTAGAGGAATCTAAAGATCAATCGAATTTTTCCGAGTTAGCCGGTTACGAACAACAGGATTCCCACGAGTTTTTTATATCGTTGACCAATCGGTTACATCGTGGTAATTTTCTTTTTTAAAAGTATATTTATGGCACTAAAATTCACTTTTTAGATTGGACAGGTCAACATTCCGAAGACAGATACTTTGTTAATAAGCTGCAGTGCAACTGCCCTATTCATACCACATTCGAAGGTCAACTTCAATCTACCGTCACCTGCCTCAAATGTAAGAACACTTCGGTCACCATCGATCCCTTTTTAGACTGTGCTTTAGATATCCCTAATTCGGAATCAATATCCTTAACTGAAACGGTTGAATCCAACCTGGATAACTCTGATCCCGATTCTATGCCCAGGTTGGAAGAGGACATGTCACTCATAGATTGTCTTGAAAAGTACGTTTTGCACTATACATTTCATTAATATATATGATTCTAGTTTCTGCCAGAAGGAGACATTAGGCAAATCCAACTACCAATGCCAACATTGCAATCTTAAAACTGATGCCGTCAAACAGCTTCTGTTTTACCAACTTCCACCCACTTTAGTTTTCCAACTCAAACGATTCTCTTCAAATAACAACGCCGCCTCCTCTGTCGCAAACACCAACTCTAGCAGCTCAAACCTGACCAAGACTGAAGTTGAAATTCATATTCCACCTACGCTTCATTTAGATCCTTTCACTTACAAACCACCGATACATCTTAACAAACATTTTAAGAAAGATACAGACATTAGGAAGCAAATAGACCAGGTTAAGCATATTTACCACCTTTTTGCAGTTATACACCATCAGGGCAACTTAAACGGTGGCCATTATTTGGTTTATATTAAACTTAATCAAGAGTGGTTTATGTTTTCGGATACTACGCTCCAGAAGGTAAATGTGGAACAAGTCAGTTCCTCTAAAGCGTATATGTGTTTTTATAGGTTAGAGAGGTAGTTTGAAGAACTAAAAGTTTTATTTTTAATGAAAAATGTGGTTTTTTATATGGAAGTGGGTTAAAGGTTTTGATTGAAAGAACTGTTTACCTATGTTATGAGAGTAATAAATGACTTAGGACAAATTATTCAAATATGTAACTTTTCTTAGTGCTAATAAAAATTAAAAAAATTACATTTTAAGTAGTTTAGTTAAAATATTTTTTCCTTAATAAAAATTTTATTAAAAAATTATAAATTAAAATTTAAATCTACAATAAAGATTTCTTATAAGCTATAAAGTTATAAATTTATTTAGAATTTAAGCTAATTTCATCTAATATTTTTTATTGAAATTCATTATAAAATATAGTTTTGTTTTATTTTCTATTTAGCTAATACTATATATAATTAGCTACTTTTAAAAGAAACTAATCCCAAAAAAAATAAGTTAATAAAATTGGTTAAAATTTAAAATATATACATTTTTATTATGCAAACATATAAACCTTAAGTATAAAATATAAAAAATAACATATTTTAATAAGTTAATATTAATATATTTTTAAATATATATATTTAAAAACTCTAATTATATAATAGTTAGTAATACTATTTATTTATAATAAATAAATATTAAATAATATAAAAAATATAAATCTAGTATTAATATATAAAAATAAAATTTAGTAATTAAATACTTAAAGTAATTTAATTAAAAAACTATATAAATATCTAAAAAGTATATATATTTTTAATAAATTAACTAAAAATAACAAAATTATTTATAAGAAAAATAATAAAAAAGTTTTAGCTAAATAGTTTATATAGTTTTTTATTAAACTATATTATTTAGTTAAAATTATACAAATTATAATATATTTAAAATAATTATATTTTAAAATTATAAAAGTATAATATTTATTAAAAAATATTTTTTTAATAAGTTATATAAATTTTTTTTAGTATATATTACTATAATTATATATCTATAATATAATTTTTTTAATTAATTGTTAGAAAAAATTACTTAGTATAAAGCTTTTATGTATAATAGTTTTTTACAGTTTTTTTAAATAAATTAAAATTTATTTATATAATATTAATTTATTTTATAAAATAGACTTAATAATAATATTTTATTATTATAAAATAATAAATATATATAAATAATAGTTATTAACTATTATTTATACTAACTTATTTTAATTTATTAAATATATATATATATTATTTTATTTTTATTTATTTTATTTTTATTATTTACTTAATTTTACTAAAGTATATAATTTATATTTAAATTTATATTTTAATTAAAATGTTATTTTTAATAATTTATTTATTCTATTTTTTATTTTAGTATTATTTATAACTAGTAGTTAGTTTTACTATATTATTATATAATATAATAAGTATATTTTTATTTAGTTTTTTAAATTTTTTTTAAAAGTTTATTTTTATTATTATACTATTATTTTATAATTTAATTTATTTATAATATTTTTCTTTAGTAATTATATTAACTATTTAGTCTTTTTTTATTTAAAAGTAGTTAATATAAACGTTAATATTTAATTGTATATATTTTAATATATAATTTTTATTACTTTAAGTTATAAATAGTTTATATATATTTTTTAAATTGTAACTATAATTTTAATTATATTTTATATTAAGTTTAAATTATAAATATAAATTAATAATTAGTTATTAAATATTTAATTATTATAATAAATAAATTTAGTAAATAAATAATAATATTTAATAATTACTATTAGTTAAAATATACAATATTTTAAATAGAAACTATTAAAAATTTTAGCAAAAAGTTTTTATATATTTATTAAAAGTTATTAATAATTTTTATATTTTAATTTAATATTAAAAAAATAAAATTTATTATAATTTAAAAAAAATTAAAGTAGAGTATATAAAATAAAAAATAGCTAAAATTAGTAGCATATATATATATTACAATCTTATATTATATAATTAATATTAATATTAAATACTAAATAATAAAAGTCTACTTAAACAAGCTTATATTATTATAGCTAATTTTTTATTTATAAAAAAAGTATTAGTTTAATTTTAAATATAATTTTATTATATAATAGTATAATTATACCTTTTTATACTTTTTAGATTATTAAAAATTATATTAAAATAAAAAAATATATAATACTAAACTAATATAAAGATAGTTTTAATATTATATATATAACTATACTTAATATAATAAACTATAGTTTTTAAAAAAATATTAACTATTTATAAATTTAGATTATTAATATATATTAAAATTAGCAAATTTATATAAAAATATAGATTTACAATAGTATTTAAATTTTTAATTTTTTTTACTTATTAAAATAAACAACTTTTCTTATAATTATTATATTATATTTTTTAATATCAAGATATATACTAATATATATATTTTTAAAGTACTACTAATAAAAGTGCATTTGCTACATATATAGCAAAATTTAAATAAAAAATAAAAAAATTTACCTAAAATGTAGTAAAATACTACATTTTTAGGCTTAATATTTATATATTTATATAATAATTTTATTAACTAAATTTTTTATTAAATTTACAATAAGCCACTTTTAAAAATAGTTGATTCTATAATTATATAATACTATATTTTAAATATATAGTAGTATATTTTATTTTAGATTTATAAAAGTAAATCAAAATTTTAAAATTTAAATTTTATAGAATGCAATATTTATATTTTTAATTGTTATAGTGTAACTTTTATTTATATTTTTAATTTAAGTTTATTTATTTTAAATAAATTGCATAAATTTTGGTTTTTAAATCAATTATTAAAAGTTTATATACAATTTTAACCTATTATTTTGTATAAGTAGTTAAATTTAATAGGCTTATAACATTTACAATTAACAAGTTTCAAAAAATATTAATTAATACTATAAAAAGAAAATAACTACTAGGTATTTATAAAAAAGTTAACTAAAGAAAAAGGTAGTTTTAACTTTTATTTTTTTATTTTATTTTTTATTTACTAAAACTTACCAAATAATTTTAATAAATTTTAAGCATCTATATTTATCTGGAAATTGTAATATGTATATTGTAACTTTGTAATTGCTTTCATTATAAAAAATATTTTAATTTGATGGTCATAAAAATATATAATTATTTATTAGCACTATAAATCCAATAAGAAATATATCTCTCATATAAATTTAAAAATTAAAATGTGGCTACTTGGTAATTTTACAAATTTATACTTATTCTACCAAAAAATCATAGATTTATTCATCCGGTTCATCAGTTTGCTGAGTTGGATTCCAATTTATACCTTTACTTGTAGACTTAGTAAATACAAATTCTTGGAAGGCAGGGTTGATTTTAACTTTATCATCCAAACTTTTACTCGGTTGTGGGCTAGGTTTTACAAATACTACGGTTGTGGTAGTTGATGGTTGCTGAGGTTGGTTGTTAGGTGGTTGGGAGTTGGTTTGGATGGGAAGGTTAAAACCCGAGCTATCTGATGAAAGAGATAATGGTAATGGTAATGGTAATGTCGATGATGAAAGTGACAGTGATTGTGATTGGGATGTAGAAGGTGGTTGTGGAAGAGAGTTTGAGTATGAATTGTTGTTTTTACCGCTACTGCTACTATTAAATGTAATTGAATCATTAGCTATGGCGTTGGAGCTAGAAACGTATGTTGTTGTTGTTGATGCTGAGTTAGAGCTATAATGATTATGGTGGCTATGATGGGAATGGCTGTAATTTGAACTATGGCTATGGGAATGAGTAGGTACAGTGGTACTGTAACTGGAAATAAAATTTATTTGGATTTGAGTAGTAGTATCCAAATAACTTTTAGTACTAAAGTCAGATCTCTCACCTGCAGAGTTATAAGTCCGATGATTTGAACTGTAACTTGAGCGTTCGGTTGGATACCCTGTAATTACACCGTCACGGCTGGGGCGACTACCGGAGTTTGAATAGTTTACGAGCTGTTGGTAGCTACTTGGAAGTGAAGTTATGTAGCTAGTCTGCACCACAGTCTTGGTAACAGTTTCAGTTACCGTCTCTTTCTGTTCATTAGAGCTAATAAATCGTTCAATTTGGTTATTTTCGAAGTAAGTCGATAATTTACTCTTCCAGTACTCTCCTCCGCCTGAACTTGTAATCGTAGTTGTAGTAATTGAAGTTGGTAAAAAACTGGCTAGCTCATTTGGATTGCTGGAAAAGTAATTCAGTAGTTTGTACCTCCAATCTGTTGCACTACTTTCCGATGGCGTATATTCTGTACTCGTTGTATAGTCGGATGATGACGATATCGTAACTTGAATTGGTTCGGGTGTCGGTGTTACGGTAGGTTCGTACATCAAGGTACGGAATGGGTTGGAATCCTGGTTCGAAGTGTCATCCAGTTGACCGTTTATTGTACTCAACAGCGTTAATAGAATCAGTTGAGCTGTAGACTTCATTTGCTATAAAAATTAAGTAGATGTGAATAACTTTGGTAAAGTGTACTTTGATATTTATATGTTAATCGAGATTCTATCAAGTTTGGCTTTACAGTCTATAAATCTGAGTTTGTAGTGATTGTCATTAGCAATGCAAATCGATAAAATTAAAATTAGCTGCAAATAAAAACAATATACGAAATCTAATTATAAATTTTAAAAAGCCTTATAAACAGAAGTTAGCAGAATGAAAATGTGAATGGATATAGTAAATATATTTTTAAAATCTTTAAATAGCTGTAAATATTAGTATACCATAATTAGATTTAACAAATCGGTTAAATGGAATGCAACTGAAAAGAAATAGTGAACGTTGTCGGTCTATCTATACCAGTTACGTCATAAAATCACCGAATTGGATAGAAAGTATAGAATATAAATAGCTAAAAGGGTACCAATTTGATGAGCATTCCTTCCTTTACCTTTTTGAAATCCGCAGCCTTCAGCGATCTTGAACCAAAATCAGAGTTACATGGTGTGGTAGGTAAAATAGATGACTATAAACTTAACGTTGTCGACCAGGTCGATTATTGTGTTTCTAGATCGTGTAATTAATGTGAAACCTATGTTTAAGATGAGTAGGATTAGAGTAGACGATACGAATAAGGAACAGTGACATAAACCGTTTAAGGTAGTATCTCTAAAGTTGGGTAGACAGTAAGTAAAGTTAAATGTACCACAAACTCTTAAAAATGTTGTGTTAGCGATGCTAGGGTTAATTCAGTAGCAGAAATGTTATTATAATAACTATTACTCGGGATTATTTTATTATCAAGTAATAATTAAATGGCAACGAGCATATTAAAGTATCACTGTTACCAGCAGACCTGTTATACTAGATACCAAATTCTGGTAGTATTTCGCCTGATCGATTAAAAAGCTAAGTTCAACAGCTTTATATACCATGTTTAAAGCGGATGCTATAGTTTCTAGTATAGGTAGCTTAAATATTAGCATTATATCTAGATTTTTGGTGAGCAGCCGATCTAAGCATAAACTAAAAACCATAAATTTATTGATAGTACTAACACTGAAATTATCAAAACTAATAAGTTTGCTACTGTCGTTCATGATATTTTGTTTTAAAATAGTTCATATGGCAAAAAACATTTGAGGTTGTCATTTTTTATCTAATACTTTTCGTAAAGTTTTAAAAGCCAAACCTATAATTTTTGCAATTTTAACCAAATTTAGCTGAATTTAACATTTTAGACAAAATAAAAATAAAAATAAAAATATTTGAGCTTGCCTTTTTTTATTATTTTTGAAAGCCAAGAGGCTTGACTCAAATGTTTAATAATTTATTTATAGCTACAAAAGGAAAAGAAAATAAGAGCAAAATTGAAGTGGCTGAGATATAGAGAATTTTAGAGAGAAGGCAGAATACTAATTATGTAAACAGTACAGAAACACTACAGAAAGACATAAAAGCAAAAAAAGAAATAAAGAACAGGCAGATGATAAAGTAAATGGATCTGCCTTTCTGGAAATTTGAAAGGTGATATATATTTAAATTTTAAGTTTTATAATTTAGATAAAAAACTAGATAGTTAAATTCTATAACTAAAATAAAGAACATTTTTTTATAAAAAATCCTAATTTAAATTAAATAATAAAGATAGCAGAATTGACAAAACTAAATATAAAGCTAAGTATAATAAGAAGAAAGATATTAGAAATATTAGAGAGTTAGTAAAACTTTTATATTATTTTTAGTATAAAAAGCTAACTTAATAACATTATATTTAAAATATTAGTTTAAATAAACTAGAAAAATAAGCAGTTAAATATTTAAAGGTTTTTTCAATCTTTTACAAAAAGATAGTTGTTTTTCTAATATAATTTTACATATTTAAAATATGATTTAAAAGTAGACTTTTATTTAGTTTTACTATTAAATAAGTTAAATATATATATAAAATTAAACTAAAAAAATAGATAAAAAAAGTTATTTTTAAAATACTAGTAAATATAAAGCAAAATATATTTTATTATTTATTAAAAAAAAAGTTAAAAATAAGCAATACTAGTAAAATAATAAAACTATAGCTTGCTAAAAAAATGTTAACATTTTTATTTTATATTAAATAATTATATATTTTTATATTAACAATATAATTATAATTAATTATTTTCAAATTAATTATATTTAGTAATGATTATATTTTTGATAATTACTTATTATTTAGTTATTAATTATTATCAAATACTTATTAATTTAAGTATATTTATTTAAAAATTATATACTAATTATAAAAATGTAATTTTAAAATACTGCTATCTAATTAGTTATTATTATTAATTAAAATTTTAATTTAAAAAGTATAATTAGAAATACTTTTTTAATATAAAAACTTAAGAATAATACTAAATATTATTATTTATAATTTAAAAATTAAAATTGTTTTAATTATATTTATTGTTACAAACTTTAGCATTTATTTTTAAAGTAATTAAAGCTTTATTAATTATTAATTATATTATTATTTTACTATTAACTTATTTACTTAAAGTTTTAAAATAATATAATAGATAAAAATAAAATAAAAATAAAAAATAAAAAGTTAATTAATTTATTTAAAAAAGTTAAATTTATATAATAAAAATTAATAAAGCTAAAACTATTATTTAAATAAAAATGAATAAACCTTACTATAAAAATTAGCTTTTTTGCAATTATATATTTAAAAATAAACTAAGTCAATATTATTTTTAATGCTAAAATAAATAAAATAAATATTTATGAAATTTAAAAAAATCTATTATATTAAGATTTTTATTTTTATTTAAATTTAAAATTTTATATTAAAATTAAAGCTTAAATATATATTAATTAGTTATAAATTACTTGTTTATTTTAAATTAAAGCTATTTTATTATACTTTTTTAATTAAATTTATTAATGAAAATAGTAAGTTTAAATATATTTTAATATATATAAATATAAAAGTTAAAATATATTAAATGAATTTATAAAATGTATTAAAAGTATATAAATTTATGTTTTTTTAGAATTATATAAAAAATTATTTTAATTTAATAAAAAGTATATTTATCTTTAATTAAAATAAAGTAATAATTTATAAAAAAATTAATATTAGAAATAAATTACTTATTTTATTGATAATTTTCTAACTAAAACTAAAAAATAGTTATTACAAAAGTAATATTTAACTATAGTTAAATAATATTTATTTTAATATATTTTAGTATTATTAAAATTTATAATTTTTTAAAATTATAACTAGAATTATATATAGCTTTTATATTTTTTATTAAACATAAAAGAAAAACAAATAAATAAATAAATATATTACTTTAAAAGCTATTTTAAATAATATAAAAATAGTTTAATTAATTTAATAAAATAAGCAAAAAAGTAAATCTTTTTATAGTTATTATTAAAAGTTAATATAAAATTTATAATAGCTAAAGTATTACACTTAATAATAAATAATATTACTATTTTATTTATTAATAATAATATTATTTTTATAAAAATTAAGAAAATTTAAAGTTTTAAGTCTAATTTTAAAAAGTTATAAAGCTTTAAATCTTTTATAAAAAAAATAATAAAATAAGTTAATAATATAGTTTTAATTAAATAGTTTAGTTTTATATTTTAATAGTTAAATATATAAATACTTAATTCTAATCTTTTAATTCTAGTCTTTTAATTTTAATTTTTTATTATTATATCTTTTAACTACCTTTTTATTTAAATAATTATAATAGTAGTCTATTTTTAAAAGTACTTTACTACTTAATAAGCTAGATAAAATAAAATAAAGTATTTTTATTAAATATATTAATTTTAGTTATTAATATTTATATATATATCTTTGCTAATTTTTACTTATTTTTAACTTTGCAAGCTATAATTAAAAATAAAGTTTTAAAAAAGCTAAGTATAATACTACTTTTTTAAAATACTAAGTAGTTTTACTTAAATATTCTTATAATATTTAGTTTATTTAGTATAATAAATACTAAATTTGCTAATTTTTTAATATTTTTTTAATATTTTCTAATATTTAAATTTTTATATTAGATAACTTTGACTAAAAAATAAATTTTTATAGCATTATTTTAATATAACTTTAAGTAAACTTTTATTTTTTTAAAGCTTATATTATTTTTTTCTAATTTTTTTTACTAACTACCTATTTAGTAAAAATTACTTTTAGCTTTATAAATTTTTATTTTTATTTATTAATATACTTATTTTTAAATAAATTAGTTACTTATTATTATATTTTTTAGCTTTACTAAATATTAAACTAGGCTGAAAACTAAGTTTTTTTAAATTTATTTTTTTTTAAAGCTTTATTTTTATTTTATAAATTTAGTTGGTAATTTAATTATTATACTATTTAAATATTAAAGTTTATTATTTAAAATAAAAAATTAAATAAGTTTTTATATTATATAATTTTTAATATAATTAGCTAAAAATATATTTAATTTTTTATTTTTATTTAAATTTAATTTAAATAAGCTAAGTTTGATTTTTAAACTTAAAATTAAAATTTTAAAAGTATTATTTTTTATAAAGCTAAAAAAGTTAATATAAAATATTTTAAAGTAAAAATCTAAAATTATAAAAAATTAAATAATAAGTATACAATATAAATATTTAAAAAAATAAAGAATTTAATTTAAATATTAAAGTATAGAATAAATATAACTGCTATAATTAAACTAATTATTAATTTATTAAATATTAAAATAAAATATTATAAAAATTTAGTAAACTTTATAAAATAATACAAAAATAAAAACCTATTTTAAAAAACTTTATTCAAAACTTAAAACTAAAAGTTTTTTATAATTATATAGTAAATAAATTAGTATTTAATAATATTATTATTAAAAATAAAATTTTATAAATTATAGTTTAAAATAATATAAATATATATTAGTTTTATATAAAATTAACTAAATTACTTTAAAATTATAATAATATTGCTTAAAGTAAGTTAATTATATATATATCTATTTTTAACTATTATTTTAATAAAGTATTTAGCAAATAATAATTGCTTAAAAGTTTAATAAATTTCTTTTTAAGCTTATAAATAATATATATAAAACTAATATAAAGTTAAAATTTACTAAAATTAAAGATAAATTAGAAAAAATAAATATTAATTATATAAAATTTTATTTTCATTTATATATTTTAAAGTATTTTAAAAGCCTAAATTAAGCTTTTATTATATTTTATTTTATTTCTTAATGTTTAATTTATTTAATAACTTATAATATTAATATTTTAAAAAAGTAAAAATAAAATTAAAAAAATAAAATTTTATTTTAAAAATCACTAATATATATTATTAAATTATAGTTTATATTTATTATTTATTACAAGCTTATTTAGTTTAACTTTATTTTTTATTTAAAAATAAAGTTTTAGTTTATAATATATATTATGTTAAATAAAACTATAAAATTTAAGTATAAAAATATATGTATTTTTTAATTAAATTTAAAAAATATATATAAAATTAATTTTTTAATTTTTAAAAAAAAATATTTAAATTACTATCTAAATTAATATAGTTAACTAATATTAGCTAGTTTTAATAAAGTAATTAAATATTTTAAATATATGTTTTTATTATTTAATATTTTAATAAGTTAATATAATATAAAATTAATATAAAGTAAAACTAAGTCTTTTAAGTTAAAAATTAAAGCTATAATAAAATAAAAGTTAATAATATTTAAAAAAATAGCTTTTTTTTAGTTTATTAGCTTAAAGTTATAAAAAATATATAATTTTATAAGATTAATTATAAAGCTATATATTTTTAAATAATTTATTAATATTATAAAAAAGCTTTAAAGTAATATTTTTACTAATAAATTATTAAAATATAAGTAATATTATTATAAAAAAAGCTAAATAACTTTTATGCTAATATTAAAATAATATATATTATAATAAAAAAGTATATAATATAATATTTTATACTTAGTAAACTATTAAAAAAAATAATATATATAAAATATTAAATATATTAATATATATTATTTTACTTTATCTAATTTAATTAATTTATAGAATTTTATATTTATAAAACTATGTTTATTATTTTATTTTATTTTTACAAATTTATTTTATTAATAGTATAAAATTATATTATTAATTTAAGTT